>BMAW01091124.1:8163-27238 GCA_019974015.1 Nephila pilipes
TGATATAGAAATTTGGAGACGGAAGTGCCAGCTTAGATGTAGTCCTGTCACTTGACCGAGGTTCAAAATTACGAGGTCCGTCGCCAGAAGCCCTCATGTTGCTTCTAAGAGCAACGTTAATAAACATTCAATCAAAAATCCTCAGATACATTCCCTTTTAAAATGTAAAACAGTATTTCTTATTTCCCGAACTTATGCTGAGCTCGATATGCCAGGACTGAATTCTATCTGAGAAACATTTTAAAAAAAAAACTGAATTAATCTAGAAAAGAATGGTTTAATATTCTGAATCCTCTAGGAATAACAAAAAAAAAAGTTTATTTTTCTTGAAAACCATAATCCATAAAAGGAAAAAAAGGTTTATTTTCTTACAAAATTTAAAGAAACAAATAAGTAATCGTTATTTTTTAAATGAAAACAACGATGTTCATTTATTTATTTCTGTGGTATTTTTTTTTATCTCCATTTAACAAAGGACTGTGAATATTGACACGAATATATACATGCAATCTCACAAAAACAAAAAAGACCATAATTTCGATTGTTCAATCGCGTTCCCATTTCTATGAAGTAAAGTCCTTGCTGCTGAGAATGCCTTTAAGAGATTTTGCATTAAAAATTGTATTGCACGCTTAATTAAAAATTATCAATAATTATAGTTATTTACCTATTAAAAAGCGTCATTTTAAAAACAGAAAACGTTCTAGTTAAGATACAAAATATATAAATATTTTTTTTTTTTTTATTTATTTCCGGGTCTCCCGTTAAATTTTAATTAGTTAAAATTCTCTCGTCATCGCATTAGAGCAATCATAATGCCAAGTTATGATTTAAAAAACGTATTAACCTCTATTAAGGCAATTCATTTCGG
Organism: Nephila pilipes; assembly: GCA_019974015.1. Taxonomy (NCBI): domain Eukaryota; kingdom Metazoa; phylum Arthropoda; class Arachnida; order Araneae; family Nephilidae; genus Nephila; species Nephila pilipes. Next base: position 9,035 of record BMAW01091124.1, read on the forward strand.
TATCTGTACGTGATCTTAAACCATTAAACGATTCAAAGGGCATCAAGTTACAATAAACATGATGCTGGATTTCAGAGATTTATGACTTAATAACCCAGCTCCGAATTCGAATCGAAATCATTTTGTATCTATAACTAAATGCTCAATCCACTTCATCAATTTGCCATTTACATTTCATTAACTTAATCCTTAAATTACTATCGGAGACTCCGTAAAGAGATAAGGATTAAACACTCGTTTCATTTTCAGATGCACCACACCTTGCTGATAGGGCACGAACTGTTTACCTTCAACGTGAAATTGCTTTCTTCCAAGGTTCTCAAAACAAATCTTTAATGGGTCATAAAGAAATACATTTGATCGAAATAAATACTTAAATGCGCATTAAAAAAAATTTATGGGATGTTTAAAAGGCAGAATGCTTTAGCACAACTATTAAAACAGAATAAAACTTTTATTACCATTTTTTACTATTTTTTATAACAAAATGATCGAATCGGCCATTCATTTAAATGGTAGATTTTAATTATTGATACGGTTTGTATGGTATTAATGGGAACTAAAGTATTGCCTACGATATGGGTGCTCAAAAAGGAAATTTGAATTTATCGTTAACGACTCGAAAACTTTGACAAACCCAATCTGAAAATGGTAAATGACTCAATTGAAATTTAAATCACGAAATACTCAAATTGTAGCCTCTACTTCTTTAATGTTTAAAACACACGTTTCTCAATTTTTTTAAATAACTTATTAGCTTTCATTTTATGTTTAAGATATAATATTTTTTTTAATAATTTACTACAATGGCGCTTAAATTTACAAATTTATTAGCCTCAGATATTTCGTTAAGTACTTCGTGAAATATATTGATATTTTCCTTGAAATCCACTTAACAACCAATTTGAAAAGAAATATTTCTAGATAGACAATGCCGATCAATATGACTACTTGGATTGAAAAGTTGCTCAAAACAGAAACTATGTTAAATTAGTTTTTCCAAAAAAAAAAAAAAAAAAAAAACACTTTTAAAGCTATCCAGCGATGATATACAATGAATGATTTTCAACAGAACAGAATCTGAATATTTCTTAAATATTTGTTGCTCAAATTTATTTAAAAGAACGTCACAATAAGACTATACAGCATATTTAACTTTGAATTAATGAAGCTCTACAGTTGCGAGTGACTATTAACGACAGACCTTGTAATTTAAAGTCACAATGATTATTTTATTAACGTCAAATTTAAAAGCAACACGACACGACGAATCGTGTAATTTTGAACCTTGATCAAATAATGAAGACAAGACCTGAGGTGTCACCCGCTCCCACAACACACAATCCCAACTAGAGGATTTAGAGCCCCAACGTGCATCAGCCAGATGCATGACGCGTCTTATGTTGCATCAGGATTAGACAGAAACAACACTAATTCTGAGCTCACTAATGCAGTGGCTCTCTTCAACGACAATGACAGGAATAAAGTGTCTTAAAAACTAATCCTAAAAGAGAATCCCTTTTGGCCTAGTTGTTAAGAGCACTACGAGAAGCGACTGCAAGTTTTTTTCAGACTGATAGATTGAGTGTCCGAATCCCTGACAGCACTGAAAGCAAACGACCTAAACCACCATGGGGTAGAAATACATCCCCAAATGTGATGGGAAAATAACGCTCAGCCATCGAACGACCATGGCAGCTTGGCTACTGCGGCAAAAAAGTTAAGTAAAGAGTGTGACACCTGAACTGGTTTCTTATGCTTTAGACTTCCACGTCAAGAGAGGATTTTGAGTTAACGTGCAGCTGCCCCAATATTTCACTCGATGGCCTTAAGATGAAACAAGATTCGAACCACGATGCTCTCGACCTTAACCATTGAGCTGTCATAGTCCTTGAAGGCGAATATATGAAATACTGCTAGCTACCAAAAGAATAGTGGCAATAAAACTTGTCCCTTTAAACGAGGCAAAGTATTGTGTATACCTGCCTTTCATCAAAACTTTCATAGATTTTTTGGTCTAGTTTGTTTTCTTTCTTACATGAGGTCTCATTATTCCACACGAGAGGCTTAAGTCCACGGTCCCATTTGATTAAACTACAAAAAGTTTTTCGCAATAAAAAAAGAAAATTCACAGGCCATTTAGTTCAGTTTTGATTAACTATTCACTAGAACTGCACAATTAGTTATCAGCGACGGGTAATTTTTTAGTTTAAAATCATGTGAAATAGCGAAGAGATAATACCAGCTGTAAATTTCAATACCATGAGGAGACACCAAAGTTTCGTTAAATTCTGTGCAACATTATCAACGATTAATTTTTTTGCAAAATTGAAATTTCGAACTCGTATTCCACTGGCGAGGAGGCGCAGTTAAAACAGTTATGTAATGAAGCTCGCTGAATTTGTTTTCTGCTTTCAATACCATTCGTATTTCATAAAAAGTTGAGTTTGTGTGGTTGGCTACGATGGAAAACAAATATAGTACGAAAATTAAAATGGTAATGGAAAAATTGTGGAAAGCCTAACAAATAACAGGTTTTCTAGTTCCATACAACATTCTAATCTTTCCTTATTCTATTGTACTATGTTGAACTAGATCAAACAATAAACATAAAGGACTATAAGCAAAGGACCATGTCCATTTTAAAGCATATCATGTGATAGGAACAGTACTTGAATAAATGCTTTTTTTTCACTCTCTACTACGAAGGGATTCTGAGGTTCGATTTCATTTTTTATAAATATTCCATTATTTGAAGCGTCTTGAGTAGAATGAAAATTTTATAATTCATGTCATGTTTCTGATACCGAACAACTGCAGCCATAGGTATAAATTTATAACATAATTTATTATGCTATTTAATTGTGGATGATATTTATACTTTCGAACCCAAGAATTTGCATGAAGATTATGGAAACGTCATTAACCAAGCAAAAAAATGGGGGGGGGGGGAATTAACCAGTAGTGAGTATCATCAAAGTTTTGACTATAAGCATTTTATTCACATGCATGTTGGATGTAAATATTGAAATTGAAAACTTAAGAAAGTTTATGGAGTTTTGAATGCCATAGCTACTTCTTTTTATTTAAACATACCTCGAGTCAAGGTTTCCCAATGTAGAGTAGTAAAAAAAATTAGGCAGCTAAACAGAATGCCGAAGAAAGAAGATAAACTCACAAAATGAAGAATAAAAATTCTTAATGCATCTTCAAAACTTGTTCGAGAAATCAAGGTGATTTAATATTATCTATTTAAGTGCCAAGTACCATATTTTGCATGATTTCAATTTTTTTACTTACGACTATAATGTCTATATCTGATCACGATATTAAATTTATTACCTCATTTAGAGTAAACGAGTTTTAAAAGGTTGAAAAACACATATATACTACATGTGATCTAATTCAAATGTATATTTAATTCAACTAATCTGGCAGAACAAAATACCAGAAAAGTTTACATTTCAAGTGTTTGTCCGCTAGAATAATCTATTTCAAAGATTCCTTGAACATATTGCGGAGTTATGCCCCCCCCCCCCCGAAAAAAAAGTACTCAAGAACTTTGAATAAGTTAGGATATCGATATTACAAATCTTACACTTATTTTTAATAAGTGTAAGATTTGTAATATCGATATCAAAACTTCCACTTATAAAAAAAACCCCTCCTTTATATTAATTACCCAATTTTTAAATAAATATAAAAAATCCAAAAACAATAAAAAAAAAAACTATAAATAATATGACATGTTTGGATTATTTAAAAATTAAGAAATCTAATAATTGAAATACAGCAAAGTTTTAACCAAATTGCATTTTACTTTATCCTCAGTCATAAAATGTTTAATATGAATAATGATAGTCACGAAATCTCTTTATGCTCAGAAAAATTTATTGCAGAATCTTAAATACTTATAAACATAATTGTTTAAATGTTGTAGATATAATTTATACATCCAAGTACTAAAAATATTTTTCGTTAACTAACTTAATATTACTCTATAAACTAAAAAAAATTACATATAAAATAAAAATGTAATAATATAAAAGTTCCCTTAATATCTTAGTCACGTTCTAGAATACCACGAATCAAAAATAAAATTAATTAAGGAACAGGTTTTTTTAAGGAGAATTCTATTTTAGATGGCTTAGTGGCAATTTAAAATAGCAAAAAAATATATTTCTAAATAAGGTGGTTAAAAATGAATATGGGAATACAGGCGCATTAACTTATATAATAAAAATGAATAGAAAAAGAAACACTCACTGTCTTTGACTCTAATTCAGAAACATTTTATCGCGTTTTGGTAAAGAACAATAATAACTAATCAGCAAAACATGAAGAGCACTGAAATATTTTTTATAGAAAATCCGTTTGAAACAAAAAAATGATACAGAAACTTGCTTATGACAAATATTTAGTATTGTTTCGTTTCACGATGAAAACATCGTGAATTTAATTTTTAAATTAATTAAAAGAATCTATTAACGTAAGTCCATTAATTTTTGGCTGTCTTCACCTACTATTAAAGAGTATATTCTAATTCGAAAACCCCCTTTTTTTTTTCAGACAGAAAAATATCTGAATATAAAATAGAGGGATTGTAATCCATACATCCTGTAAGTACGCAGCAAAATTTAACTTTGTTCATAAAAATGAAGAATTAATATGTATCTAAGTTAAAATTCCGCTTTGCTTTTAAGACAGAAGACAAAAAAATATGTGAGAATATATTCCATACGGTAGAAGAAAAAAAGCTTGAACAGAAATAAGCAAAATATTAGAAACTTGCTTCACAGTAGAGTCAGAATATGATTTCAGAAATAGAATATTTTATCTGAAAAAACTGGTTCTTGTTTGGGTCCAATTCTTTAACATTAACCGAATGCAGTCTTAAAAAAAATTCATCCGACAGAATCAATTTTGAGTATGTAGTTTTCTTGCTAATAATATTAGAGACAGAGAAAAAGAATTCACCTGGGAGATTACTAATTAAAGGACAAAATTTGTTTTAAATGATGACAGTCATAATATTTTTTTAATTATTTCCCATAACGAGTTTAAATTTTAACAGCGAAATCATATCCATGGAATAAAGTATTCAATTCAAAAACAGCCAATTAATTTTGCCTCAGTTTATCACTACAATTTTAGATCATTTCATTTACTTTTTGAGATATACTTGATGAATCCAAAAACACGAAACTTGAGCTTACGAAACATTCTAATATTTGAAAATTAAACTATAATGAAAATGACAAGGAATAAAAATTCCTAGTTTCTCATCAACTTTTCATTAAGTATCGTGCTGCCATCTGTGTTTCTACATGGAAACTACTAAGGTACTTACAAGTTCATATTAAAATATTTTGCTTAATTATAATCCTTCCCCCCAGTCTTTCTTTCCTTCTTTCTTTATCTCCCTCCCTCCCTTTTTATATTGAATTTAAGGTTCCCAATAATTTGAATGCTGCACAGTAAAATATTAAATCACGAGAGAAGAAAACATCTCATTTTAAAAAAGCATTTAATTCAATTCCGATGAGTCCCTTTCTTTTGACACTGAATTTTATTTCTTAAGGTCTTTTTTAAAGTTTAATATGATTTTTAAGTCATTTGACACACCAATACAAGATAAGATAAACACATCATCAATGAGAAATGAGAGAGAGAGAAATCTCGATCACAAATTTTCCTTTTTTTTTTAGTTTAATTTTATTTAATCAAAGAGCATTTATTAAAAGTTTCAAGATAACATTAATTTAATAATAATGTTTCTAAAATAGAAAAAAAATTCTATGATTTATTTTATATATGCGTGAAGGTTTTTCAATTAAATTCTAGGGATCTACAAAAAATAACCATTCATCTTCTTACTTGGTTTACACTTTCTGAAATAGTCTGATTTCCTCAGCTTCAATGAAAAAGTCTACACATAAATTTTTTTTAAAAAAACCACAAAGCTCCCCATATCAGGCGAAAATCAAATAAAACTCTTTAATATTAAATTCGTTGAACAAGTACCAATAAATACGAGAACAGTTGAAATATGATTCCGATATGAGTCGAACTAATATATCCTTGGCAATCTAAATTTTACAAAACGCTATTATAACAATCATAATGGCATATTTGAACGGGAAAAAAATGGAAGCGGGAAAGGAATTTAGCCAAAGCTGAAAAACAATATTTAAACATTGAGCTATTTTCTGAACCATCAAATAATAGATTTGCACTGCAATTCCGATAAGGATTCGAAATAAATTATATAAATAAATTACATAAGGTCAAGAAAATCACTCAAGTTACATTCATTATCATGTGACCATAAACATCCTACAACCATTAACAAGCCTTAACTAAACCAAAACACGTCCAATAGTCTGTTATTAAACGCCCATAACCCAGTTGCATATCTTTAAACACGACATTACAGCACACACCATAGCACTGACGTGATGAGATAAGTTTAAACACCTGAACTTGAACAGATGGAACCTTCAGAACCTTGACAGTAAGCTATTCCTCTTTTGAAGGAGGATTTATTGCGATTCTCCCTGCCCATTATCACGTGAATGTCTCTGCATGTACTTGAAGACAAAAAAGAAAGCGGTATCACCAAACAAGGTTGATCATTTATTTAGGAATCTGCATATGAATTGTAAGAGTAGGGTTAATTTAAAGTAACATGCACACCTTAAGTTATACGAGTAAACAACTTATTAATCTACATGACGGGGAAAAAAAACTTTAATCTAACAAAAAATTAGTGATGGAAATCTTTGACGAGGAGAAAGTTTTAACTTTAATAGGAAAAAAAAAAAAAAAAGAAAGAAACTATTTCTGCAGCAATTAATAAGAATATAAATATCTTATTTGAATAATTTTTACTACATTTTAATGAAACTTTAAAAGTTCCTTTTGCGTTTATTGCAATGACACCATACAGACGCGATTCATTTGCACAAAATAAAATGAAAATAAAAATAATTACTCATTCAAAACTTTAATAAATACAAATGATACTGCCGTACGTATGTTTTACTTTCTCTACATTAACATTGTTTTACTTTCTCTACATTAACATTTGTTCATAGGGTATTCGCGAAACCCATGGGGTTTCTTCCTGTTTTATATTTGTTCCCAGCTTCTTTTCCATAAAATTAAAAGGTGAATTCAAATACAGTAAAACTTTAGAAATAGAGCGAATTGAGATAATCAAGTAGTATAAAAAGGGCTGAGAATTGAATTGTAGGGAGAGACAATAGTAATAAGAACGATGATAGTGTGGTGTGCGTGAAAATCTTCTAATGTCTTTAGCAGATTTGGTGAGATTAAGATTCAACGCTGTCGAAGTAATTGCAGGAGGCACTCGCATCATATTCCGGAAAGCGTACTCTTTGATAGATTACAGAAGTACTTAGTACTCGCGGAAAGAGACTTTTCTATGGAAAGCATCCCTCTTATTTGAGGAATGAACAAAAATATTTTCGATACTATTGACTATAGTAATTAATTGGACTGTAAATGAACTTAAGTTGAAAATTAGATCTTATGATTAAACTTTAAAATGACAAACGAGACGGGTAACAGGATATAACGTCACACATTTACAAGATACACTCGTTAGGTAACATTCACCGGATCACATAAAACTTTTTTTATCTTTTTCTAATTTACCTCTGGCTACACAAAATATTAAAATCTGTGAGACGATTTCAATAATATGACACGTCTATAAAATATGTTCTATGTAAATATTTTAAATACCAAAATCTTCCAGGAAAATTTTATTTATATCTATCATACAGCTTGCATAATCATTTGTCTGAAGTAATTTTCTGGTAGCTGGTTAAATCATTCCCATATATTTAATTCCAAATTTAAAAAAATTATATATCATTTTCAAGAAAAATAATTCGAGATAAAAACCAACGTTTTTATATGGTGGCAAAGTTTATTAAAAAATTATTGAAATATTAGTTAAAACTGGTAGCAAATATCTAAATATTGCATTGTTAGGCAAGTAATAACGGTTCCCAAAATTTCAGAGCTCTAGTTTGATGGGAAGTTGGTTAAATTAACGATAGAAAATTTGATGACACACTGATACACGCAGAGACAGACACACACCAAGTGAAATACATAAAAGCGTTAAAACTCACTAAAATTAATTAATTCATCCGGTAAATTAAATGGTTGGAATGCAGTTTAACCCAACCACCCTTGGCGACAAGAATTATTTGGCAGTATTTTCCCAAATGTGACTACCCTGGTCCGTTTTACGGACTTAACGTTCAGCCAAAAAAAAAAAAAAAAAAAAAATCGCCAAGTTTGGTGCAAATTTTTGAAATCGCACCAAGTGGTTGGGCTAAACTGCGATATTAAAGAAAATATTAGTTAAAACTTGTCGCAAATGTCTAAATATTGCATAGTTAGGCGAGTAAGAACGATTCCCAAAGTTTCAGAGCTCTAGCTTGATGGGAAGTTGTTTAAATTAACGATCGAAAATTTGATCACACACACCAAGTGAAATACATAAAAACGTTTTAAAAATACATTGCGATTATTCATCAGTTTTATTTGATTCATAGCTTTTCAATGAATTTCGGGATTTTTTTTCAAAGAATGTATCTTAAATAAATTCGTAATGGTAAAGTTATTTTCAAAAAGGGACTGATTATGCAACAGATACAAATGAATGAATTACTTCATCGGAATGATTTATCGACTGTTCATACTAGAATTCTTGTTTGATTGCGGCATAAAGGAAAAAACATATACAGTAACTGGAATTCAAAAAAGAAAAAAATATGTTAATACCAATTAAATGGAAATGTTTAAAGCAGAGAGAAAAATGTTTAAAGCAGCCATCTTTTTAAAGCAAAAGAAATATTCAGAAACTCAAAAATATGTTTTCTGATTTCAAAAGAACAAGTTGATATTAACAAATGAGAAAATAATCACTTCAACAAATTTCTTCTAAATGTTACCAATAAAAATTACTCGATACGATCAGCATTGAAAAGATGTTTTCAGACTTAAAATAAATAATTTTTGAAAGTTTCAAATTCAATAAGTGTTTAATTTACCCTAACATTTTTAGAAATACTACAACTGTTATTGAATATTTGAAGAAAAATACAAAAAGGCTTTAGAATTATATAAGTCACCTTCGACGGAAACCCAAGTTGTACCTCCCTTAACCTCACATACTCAATAAAACTACCATAAATTTACAACATATCTTTACGAAACAAAAAGACCATTCAGGAAAAGATTCTAAAATAGAACTTTTTATGGAACTTCAAGTTCTGGCAAAAAGAAACATCACAAGTCTTGTTCGTAGAATTTTTTTTTTTCAAAACAAAAACTTGTTTTTCAAGTGAAAATAACTCATCCATATGCGCAAGAGATAATTTTCCAAGGAAGAATAACGTAAAAATTTGTGCAATCAACAATTGTTTAAAAAAATAATAATAAAAAAAATAAAAAAAAGACACTGGTGGACACAAATGTTGCAAAAGTTTCACCTATTCTCAACACATACGTCATTCAGTTGCCTGTTACGTGAAAGAAAATTTAAGAGTGTGATAAAACAGTTGATTCAGATCAGCGATATTCATCAGGTATTTTAAAGCTAAATTACTTTCCAGCTTTTACAAATATATTTCGATTTGATTATTTTTCAAAGCTAACAGATAAATAGTAAATAAAAAAAAAAATTTAATCTAATATTATATTTAATATCTATTTCTAATAGGATATTTTTCAGGGTAATAGATAAATAGTAAATAAAAAGTAAAAATATTTAATCTAACATTATATATTTAATATATATTTCTAACAATAGGAAAAATGAAATTAATAATTGTGAGAAAAAGTTTATAGTATTAATTTAGTAGAAAGCATGGAAAAAAATTGCGCACAAAGTCAATCATTCACTGTGAGTATTTAAGGTAAAATAAAAATACTCATAAAGGATATAAGCTTTTACAAGCAGAGTAGACCCGTGTAGTGACCGGGAATGACAGAATAGTCCCACTGTAGCTCATGCATGTCGTAAGAGGCGACTAAAATAGGTGCCCAGCGTCTAGGGATATAGCAGGGCACCTTGCCCTTGAGGATTATATCAGGGTACTTCAGGGACTTGCCTGCTTCAGGTAAGTACGGGCATCATGACCCCGAGGCACTCTCGTGATATTTTTTTTCCCCATGGGGTTTACTGTCTTTGGTAAACACGGGTGACGCACCCCAGGGTTACCCTAGCGATCCTTCTCTATTTTCGACCCTTCTTCTTGTCAACCAGTTTTTGTCTTTTTTTCCCCTCAATTTCTTCATGTCTAGACCACAGTTAAAATCTTGTTTGGTGCAGCATAGCCACACCTGGCTCTACCGCCAATAACCTATACATTCACTCACTTACAAGCAGCGTAAGATCAGCTCAATACTAATTAGACAAGTCAGTCACATAGATCCTTGATGGACAAATACAAAACAGGGTTGATACCACTTACCGGTGGGCATAGGAAAGACCAAAGGTTTAAGTACTGTTTAAAAAATTAAAAAAAATAATGTACTTCAGTTGACTTTGTAAATTAATCAGAAACTTCAAATGTGGGTCTGCTGACGTCCGTAACGAAACATTAACAGTGACGAACGTACAAATGTAGCACATGATTTTCAATTGTTTAGTCGATGTATATGCAAAACAGATTCAAGTTCACTGCGGAGTTTATATGACAGAAGTTATCGAAATTTCAACCTCACAATACATGAGTATGTTGAAGTCCACTTAGATTTTAATTACAACAGTCCTTATCACAATCTATTTTTAAAACGTTTTTCTGAATTTCACTTGGTGTGTGTGTGTGTGTATGTCATCAAATTTTTGATCGTTAATTTAACCAACTTCCCATCAAGCTAGAGTTTTGAAATTTTGGGAATCGTTCGTACTCGCCTAACAATGCAATATTTAGATGTTTGCGACAAGTTTTAACTCATATTTTTTTAAATAATGCAGTTTAGCCCAATCACTTGGCGCATTTTGAATAATTGCCAAACTTGGCGAATTTTTTTTTTTTTTTTGGCTGAATGTTAAGTCCGCTTCGCGGACCAATTTAGCAACATTTGGCAAAATACCGCCAAATAAACCCTGTCTCCAAGAGTGGTTTGACTAAACTGTATTCCAACCATTTAATTTACCGGATTAATTAATTTCAGTTAGTTTTAACGTTGTTATGTATTTCACTTGGTGTGTGTCTGTATGTATGTGTATCAGTGTGTCATCAAATTGTCTATTGTTAATTTAACCAACTTCCCATCAAGCTAGAGCTCTGAAATTTTGGGAACCGTTCTTACTTGCCTAACAATGCAATATTTAGATATTTGCGACCAGTTTTAACTAATATTTTAATAATTTTTTTAATAAACTTTGCCACCATATAAAAACGTTGGTTTTTAAAAACGTTGGTTTTTATTTCGAATTATTAAAGAATGTATAGTCCATCTGAACAGGAGAAATACCAACTTAAATACCGCACAGATAAAACAGGTATTACCAGTAGAAATTTAAAACGCTAAGAGAAAAAAGTGATAAACTCATATTATTCTTTCGATTTACTATTATCACGATACACTATTCGATTTACTATTACCTCGTTTATAATTTACCAATATTTTTTAAGGTTGCTTTCGCCTAATGTTTAAAGAGCGAGACCGAAGCTGGAAACACATTTTCAGGAGTAAAATTTTTCAAAATTCATATAATCTCGAATATATTTATAACAAATATATCCGCTGATTAAATAGCGTGTATTCTTAAGTTTTAAAAACATTCTATTCACGCACTTTCCTAACTGAAGTAAAAAGGTTTAAAAATCCATTTGCCATTACAGAATAGGAAAAGAAATAAAGAAGATATTTCAACCAAAGAAAAAAAATGGAGTAATTCAAACAGGAATGTAAAATATAATAAAAGATAATGCTCTCCATAAGCTTGTGCACTTCAAATAGATATTGAGATCGGGATATTTTTTTACTAAAAAAAATTGCTCTGAATTTGGGTCCCATACTTCAGCATTATACGCAGACCGCATCAATTAATGAGTTTTTTTTAACCTCCTATAAGGTCTAAAATACCTTAAACGTATTTTTAAGGGAGACTTTCTAAGCTAGAGAACAAATAACCTTCATTAAAACGCAGTGATATTCAGGATGAAAATGTAAAGGTCTGGTAAGTGGATCAGAAAATCGTTCAAGGAAGTGGTGAGTAATAATCAGGAAGGCTGCAGGTCTTTAAAGTCCCCACGAGTGGTGCGGAAGTTGGGAGAATGAGTGAAATATCACATCAGAAAAATCCGTCTGGTCATTTTGACAATGGTTCCGAACAACGAGGACCTTTGCTTTCTATTGTGACAATTTCACAACCAGAAAAAGAAGTATTAATCAACCGATCATGATAGATCATAACAGTAAATTAACTTTATATTTTCCCTAATTTAATAAATTTTAGGCAGAATTTTCAAAATAGAAACATTAAAAAAAGGAAAAGGAAAAAAAAAGTAAATACTGAACATTTTCACTCATAGAAATTAAATTCCGAATTGTTTCTTCAATGGCCGAAAGAAAGAAAAAATCTCCCAAATTTAGAGATCCTAGATACTGAATAATAAGAAAAAAACAAAACATTCTCCATGTAATGATCTGGTGATCAAATTAACAGTTAGTAACAGTATTTAACAATTAATTTAGGTAATTTTATAATTAAAGTACAAAAAACTCATCACAAATGTCGAATAACAAATTTCAAATTAAGAAATCTATCAAGTAGTTATTTTTCACTGCACGTTGAATATTTTTAAACGCCTATTGTGTTCTAATCTTTCAAATTTACATACAAAATTTTTTATCAATTTTTCCTCTAATTCCTCATAAAATTTCCAGACAGTTCTAGGTTTTTCCCGCAATCCATTAAAATAGTTGAAGCATCGTAAAATTACCCAGTTCTGAGAAATTTGTGAGCAAGCATTAGATCATTCAGATTTAATGTTTACTTTAGGACCTATTAGCGCGAGATCAGTTTAAATAATTATTAAACAGTATGGGTTTTCCCGGCGATTGAGCCACTTCACGCATGACACCGAAGTAAACTAAATAGAGAATCTAATTTCACTCGCATCTATGTGTTTTTATGAAACTTGCTACTGCCGTACCAAATGCTGTGTAAATAACGTTTAGGATTACGTAATAAAACGTATATCATCTGTCTTTAGTAAATATATTTAGACAAGACAGCAAAGATTAATCATTTCAATTCAGATCTACGAATTAACGTCATTTCCGATGAATTGTTTCCATACATGAATGAAAATTGCGTAAGAATGTTGCGTAAGTTTAACGAATAGCTATGTTTCAGTGCAAAAGGAAACAGTTTTTTTAAGTAAAATACATACGCTATTAATTTATATTTTATTCATATATTATACATGTACAACTAATTTCTAATGGTCCATCAATTTTATGTTCGGTTAACTATTTTTATATTCTGAAGGGAAAAAAAACCGCAGTACATTTGTTCATAGGTGACAGAGAGCTTTTCCCCTTCGTCACATTATTCTATAATAATGTTTATTTAAAATTGCTCAGTTGTCACGACAACAGGTGTTGACGCCGAAATGATAACACCATACCAACTTAGACGTGTTACTTGTACATTCTAGTCTACTCTTAATATATTTTCGAAATCAAATCTCCCTAATTTTTAGACCGCTACTGCTAGACCATCCAAAATGCAATACCAAGAAAGACAAGAGATATCTGAGCCAAATTTATTACAGAAATAACAAACAATACAAAGGAGTAATGACTGAATATAAAGCAAGACGATAAAATCAGTACTGAATGTTGCCGCTTCGGCTGTAATAACTGCTACAATTCTCGCCCGGAATTGATTGAAATATGTTTTCGATGTCTTGTTGGAATATCATGTTGGTAATCCATTACGTCTCCACATGATGCCGAAATTGATCAGGCGTAGAAGCAGGAGGTGTATGCTGGGCAAATCATTCTCCAATAATCGACCACACATATTAAATAAATGACAAATCAGAACATGCAGGCTAAGGCAGTAATGTAATCTGGGTGAAGAAGACTCTAACATTGCACGAGATAAGTGAGGTCGCTCATTTCTCTGTTGGAATGCGGTCGCAGGCAAGCTCTGAAGGTAAGGAACTACAACAAACACTAACATCTCAGACATAGAGAGATGGCTGATCATTGTACCAGGGATGTGTACTAAAGGGTTGGGGGAATTCAATAATAAAAATTATCATACTAGGTACAGCCCAGTATGGCGATATATCCTTTCTCCACGGTGCCTCTAGATTCTAATCAAACCATCGTGATGTTGCAGGTAAAAGTTTGATTCGACAGCAAAGACAATGTCGTGCCATTCGGATATCCATGGTTTCTATTCAATGCCTTATTGCAAACACAAACGCTGAGGCTTTGAGACAAAGGTAATTGCAACGATGCACGCTTTGCGGACAGTTTAATGTGCTTCAAACGATGTAAAACTTGCAGACTGTATTTGTGCAAAAGAACATATTTTTTTTGATATGGTTCCTGATATGGCAGAGTGACCTGGGAAAAGATAAAGGCTACATAAGATAAAGGTCATACATCAGAGCTAATGCACGTTAAATACGTCGAGGAACAATGTCCTCATGTCGGGAAGGGGTGGAAGGTAAGAAATAGGGTAGGTAGCTCGGGTGTCGTCCTTGTCACTTCACAGAGGTTCAAAATTACGAAGTCTGTCGCCAATAGCCTTTGCGTAGCTTCTTAATGAGATGCTAACAAACAAGCAAATTCGCAAATATTCTTGCATGAAAATGTTTCTCATATCCTGGGAGAGAAAAAAATGTTTCCTTTTCAAGTGCTGCTATTTAACGTTATACAGAGATAACTTTAATAAATGATACTCCAACAAATAAAGAAAAAACACACCCACACATCACCCTTCAATATTTCTTCCCCGCATTAATATTAAACCTATTATAGTATTCACAATCTAAAATAGAGAAGATCGGGTGCAAAAGTTTTCGAGGCATCATTTTTCAGAAAGTAACAAATGCGTTTTCTGTCACGTTGCATTTGAAATATTTAAAGTTTAAGACATGAAATAACAAAAAAAAAAAAAAAAAAATGCATTCTTATATGCTTTGCAAGTATTGTACACCCGAGCTTCTAAATTAGCACTTTAATCATCAACTATCAAGACAGTACAAACTACGAAGCACATTATCATCATGCAAATCACAAGAGGAAAATTGCTGGATCTGATATCCCTGGGGCTTTGAACGAAAACAAATTATACATATAGACATTAGATAACTAGACAACAGAAAATCGTGCTGAAAAATAATGTACCAGAACTGAAAAGTAACCAACTTGACTATTATCGAATATATTAATGTTCATCATTTGGGCATAATATTGTACATTAAAATAATTATTCAAATAGATACATTAGATTTTTTTTTCCTTAAAAAAATCTAAAAATGTACGCCTTTAATAATATAATACTGAGAATAACATTTATTTGTCTGAGAAAAATAACATTCATAAATAATGGACATACCCCACAAGCATATGATTTGAATAAAGAAGTGATACACATAACAAAGCGACATCTACTCGTATGCAGTAAAATCGTTTTTGCTTTCGATTTCCACCAATGAAAGCCCCTGGATTCTTTAAACTATCACACAACGGTAAAAAGATTCCAACATGCTCAGGGTCTTATCATGATATAAAATGCCATTAGCTTTACAGATTCCGTTAATTATTCCAATATCATTATTGTTTTTTTATTTTAAAAAAAGAAAGGGGATTTCTCGTTAATTTTACGAGATGCATATAGGAACAGTCTTTTAATACAGTTTTTACATTTTGGAGATAAAAATGTATGATTTGTCGCAACGTAATTCTTGAGTACAAAATTTTTTTGTAGGATTGAAATAAAACTGAAATAAAAATAAAATATTTTTAATTTGTTGTGATTAATGTATCTGCTTTATTTACACTCACAAAGTAATACAAAAAAAGGCTGCCCAAAGGCTGAAATGGTACTGTTTTTTAAATTATCATGAACCCACCACTTTAGTTGCGTGATCTTTAAGATATATTTTGTATTCATTAAGATTCTTTTTTCACCAAACTCAACTCAATTTACACCAAAGACACGCCAGATAATTTCGATATCATTACGATTTAGACTTTAGTAAACTTGTGTGAGGTTAGCTCTTATATTTTCAGTTATTTCATTTGATAGTATTTCATTCTTATCTTTCGATTCTACTTCTAGCGAACTCGCATTTAATTCCAAAAACTATTTAGGAAAATATTCAAAGTACTGTATGAATCGCATCTTCATGTTTCGTTTATAATGATGTTCTTAGATTCACTCAAAGAGATATCAGTACTAAGATAAGGAGATCGCTTTGCACATCTGATAAGTAAATAATTTTACTTTTGTTTCAATTTATGATAAAAAAAAAAAAAGAGGTATTTAGTTCTTAGTCCTTCTTGTGAGAGTCTCTAACTCATTCCAAACCCTGGAACTATTTCAGTCAGTTAATCAAACAAAAGGTTAGAGACTCCATATGTTTACTGTTTCTTCAGTCGTAATATATTACAAAAGTAAAAAAAATTACACTTATTTTTCACAAACAACACATATGCACTGAGTTGCACTTCTCAAAATATTATAATTATCTATTAGTAATCATACCAGGAGGTTAGTATAACTGATAATAACACAAAGATCGTTATTTCGATCGTCCAGGGACAAGCTAACATTTTTCCCCATGGAATATTTAAATTGTTAAAATTTTATCTGCTAATAATGCAAAGATCGTAAGCTCGATCGTCTCTGAACCATCTAACATTTTTCCTCCAAAGAATATTAAAATTACTAAAATTTCATCTGAAATCAACCCAAAACGTAATTTCTACTTGATTCTAGGAGTCCAATCGTCCTGCTTAAGTTTTCCAATTTACTCTCAATAAATAATTTCCATCCAAGCTTCGATCACAATCAGTTTTATGGATGAACTTGTTACCCTACCCCATAATTTTTCTACCCTTTCAATTTTTATTTTGATCGATGAAAAACATTAATTCTGAAAAAATAATATAATGTTGATAAGATGAGAAGGATAAAAAACTTCAATGGCCCCAAAACTCTCAACTTGTACTGCTTTTGTCTTGTTCCATATTAGGTTCCTTCCTTCATGGTCCTGAAATGCCGCTCTGAGTGCAAATGCTTGTTTTGATTAAGTTGCGCCAAATGTCCAGAAACGTCACACAATATAATTTCGTACCATTTCACCAGCAATCGTTAACAGAAATAAAAGCGGAGTAAAAACTTTTGAACTTCCTTGTGAGCAAAGCTTCACATGTCGTATTGAATTTTCACACTCAGTTCGTTCGAAAAACCATCACGCAACATCTAAAGTAGAGGTAAACGCACAAAAACTTCATTTCACGCTTAACTGATTTATTTTTCCAATACCTATAAACTGTTTGATTTAAAAAAGAAAGTAAAATATCTCGTCCAATGAAAACGAGAGGCAATTGTTAAAATTACTCACGATTGCAATTTAAATGAACTTATTTTCCTTGTTCCAGGTTCATTATTAATGTAACAGTACAAACCCCTCTCGATTGTTAAATTGATGATGGTCTTTAAAAGAAACATCACCGAATGCTTAATCAGTTCATAAGGAAGTCAGAGCTAAAAACACAAAAGGGGGAAATTGAGAGAGTATTTATTTCATTCATGCTATATGTTTTTCATTTCGTATGGAGATGGGAAGACATGAAAAATTGATCACGTTCAAAATTTTCAATACTATTAGCATTTTCCCAAGAGCTTTTCCCACCGGAAAATTTAATTTCCACGTTCAACTAATTGAGAAATGCAATTTTCGGTGAAGTAATTAACAGTCAATAAATTCAATTAAAAGAAAAGGGAGTTAAAAACATTTTAAAATAATTGCTAAAATAAAATTGAACTGTTTATGTAACGCTAAATCTCGTTCTCTCCAGTTCCTGGACGAGAAGAATGTAAATCAAAGTGGTGTGTTTATTGCAATAATTGAATTTTAAGTAATCGAAACACGTTTAAGGAAAAATTACGCT
>BMAW01091145.1:7748-80411 GCA_019974015.1 Nephila pilipes
TATATATATATATATATATATATATATATATATATATATATATATAGGGATATCGTAAAGTTTTAATTATTATTAAATATAATCGAGACAGGAACTTAATTTTTATTTATAATTTTTAGATTTCTCAACATAGTCACTATCTAGAGTTATACATTTCTTTTGGCGTTTCTTGACTTTTCGAACTCGTCATTGCAGAACTCGCTACGTTCTCCCTACTCAAGGTTATTTCAATTTATGGATTCCTGAAACCAAACGAATCAACACTGATAACTGTAATTTACCACATTACGTACATAACGAACATGTGTGTGATCAATTAATATGCAGTATAAATTTTATCCATATATCTAAATTATTTCTTAGTAATAATTAAAACTTTAAACTTGTATATTTAAAAAAACACACACATTTTCGATTATAAAAATGAAAACAAATGTTGAATCACACGAAAGATTTTGAATACGAGAACATGTATCAGATTAAAAAGAATTATATAAAAAAAAATAATAATCAAATTAAGAAGAAAGCCATTGAAAAGTATTAAGTTACTCGATTTTAAAAAGTTTATTTATAGTCGAAAAACTTTACATCGTGTATACTTTTTTTGTTGCTAATTGTAAGACATTGATAACAATATTTTTTTTTCAACTAACCCTTTCATGTGTGCGGTTTTCGTTTGTGCTCCGTATCCTTTAACACATAAATTTTAGGGCTTAGAGTGAACTATTTAATGTTTTTTTTTTTATTTGATGACAATTTTGTCTTTTGTTATTATTAAAACTCCATACTCCGCATGTGGTCTCGGTAGCCGTGTCCTGTGTTGTTTCCGTCGAGTCATCGGTTCTTGTCGACGGAACCTGTCGAGATCGAAAGTTTAAAATTAGGTAGTATGGAAATTAGGAAAATGGGTTGCCAGCTGAAGTTTCGCCCTCGTCACATGACAGTCAACAATAGTCCTTATGTAATGTCACGTATAATCAATGAACATATAATAAATAAATAAATCAGTCAGGGAAATACTTTTGCTTTTTTTTAATAACGAAAGAAATTTCCCTATTAATTTAACTCAAATTTTGAAATTTTATGCGTTAAAAAGGTGAATAATGTAACATCACCCTTCAAAGGTCATTTTTCTGATTTTGAAACATTAAAGTCATTGCTAAGTTTATTTAGTGTTAAATTCCAAAAAAACGATACTTTAAAATTTTTAGTATTGTCTAAATCAGGGTAACATTAAATTTTTTCCTTGATCATATAAGGCTTTTGCTCCCGTTTACACTCTTTCTACATTATTTTTAATTAGATTAATTAAAGATAATGTAATAAATTAGAAATTTTTTCCTTGATCGTATAAGGCTTTTGCTCCCGTTTACATTCTTTCTACATTATTTTTAATTATTACAGAAATCACTCATGGAATATAAAAATCGATCAATAGAAAATGGAACGAACGTACAATTAATCTCACAGGCAGCGAGATTTTGAAAATAATCTCTAAAAAAATAATATATAAAAGCATAAAAAGTTCTGTGCAAAGTTTTGCAAAAAACAGATTTAGCCACCCTAGGTGCGCATTTTTTTTAATTTATAATTATTGTTAAATTACTCAATTAAATATAAGAATAAAAGTAAACAATGAAATATCGAGAAATGGAGAATAGTAAACTTTTCCGATATTAAAATTAAAGGTAACGATAAATTATATTAAATTGAATAAATTTAAGGTAAATGTATTTAAAATATAAAGCAAGGGATAAATTATTAAATTAAATATATTTAAGTTAAATGTAATTAAAATTAAAGAAACGATTAGTCATTAAATTGAATATTATATCAGCTACATGTAATAAAAATTAAAGCAAACGATGAATCATAAAATTGAATATGAAATCCGCTACATGTAATTAAAATTAAAACGAACGATAAATTATTAAATTGAATATTATATCAGCTACATGTAATTAAAATTAAAGCAAATGATGAACTATGAAATTGAATATATTTAAGCTAAATGTAGTTAAAATTGCAGCAAACGATAAAAAATTGATAAGTGATCTGGTACTCCCAAAGTGTTCCACCTAAAATAATAGTCCCTTAGGTGTCTTAAAAAATTGGACGTTTCACTATCCGAGAAATAGTTATTCATATGCATAAATTAGAAAGAATAAAAAAAAAAGGTATTAATGTAAGCTTTTAACAGGAAATCGTTACGTCAACCAAAAAAGGATTAATCTGAATTTCAAAAAAAAAAAAAAAAAAAAGAAATAAAATAAGAACTATGACGCCTCTACCATAATAATTTAGGGGTGATATCACATGCAACTACTTAACCATGGAGCCATAGTAAAATCGTGGGTAAAGTAGACCTACGTATTACTAAACCGCATGTTTACGGGGTTCGACTGTATTTATATGATACAAATCAGGTTTGAATCATATTTACGAAAGATAAAGACATCTACTTTGTGAACAATAGAAGTGTGCTTAAAGTTGTTTCACTATATTTTCCATTCAGATAATATAGCACCGTATGTAATTCGTCTTTGATAATAAGAGGTATTACAAAGGACTTGTTGACTTATCGCAAAATATTTGCTAACGCATCTGTTCTCCCCCCCACTTACATTCGTATGAAAGGAAAGTGAGGTGGGGCAGTATGTTGGTATATCTTTGCTGCAAATAGCAAACCTTTCTGCATACATTCGTTTGAAAGGAAAGAGGTGTGTGGGGGGAGAAAGGTGTTAGAAGATTGCAGTAAAGAATACAACTTTTCGTTGTTACAGAAGTTTGCAGATCGCTTTTTGAATGAAAAAAAAAAAAAAATTATTCGTGCAGATATATCAGAATTATCCAGATATTCAAGCTATTGAGGTCCGACTTGACAACTTTCTAATGTAAAAATAATACAAGTATAGTACTTATACAGAGCTGAAGAATGCCAATAAAATTACGTCACTTGACCAAAGTTCAAAATTACTAGGTCTGTCGTCAATAGCTCTCGTGTTGCTTCTAGTACGAGATTTATAAAAGCAATAAAATTAAACCAATGAAAATAATATAACACATACTTCACATACGTATAGATAGAATCTGAAAAAGATATACTGGTGCGATAAATATCTGTTGGAAGTATATACTGTGGAAATAACTGCAAATCAAATGATCTTCAGATCACTTACGAATTTCCAAAATCAAAAATTAAACTTAAGTCACAGAATACCCAATAACCAAAAAAATCAAACTCAAAATTTCTTTTCAAACTCCGTACCTTTCAATCGCTTGTGTTAAACATTCGATTTACATAAGACAGATAACCCCTTGGGAAAAGAGGGGATGAAAGGATATGCGAAAACCCATTCACCCCCAATCCAACCAGTAGCACTTCGGGAGCATTTACCGGGGGATAAAGCACTAAGTGGGGACACTAAAAATCGTTTGCGAGACTCCGAAATCCGATTTAATGGTATTTCAACAGAGATTGATGACCTCTTTGTACGGAACAGATAGCGGCCTCAAATTTTTGTTTGTAAATCAGTTACTTCTGTAAAATTTTAATAATCTCTCTCTGAAGTACTCAAAAAATCAACCTGAAATAATTAAATTTAAAATGTAACGGGGAAATGCGATTAAATTGCTCAACATACTTTCAAATTTACATCAATTCCAACATTTTGATTTGAAACTATTTCGAAGTTAAAAGAATTGAATTGAATTTAAAGTAATAGGTAATAGATAAATTATCAAAAATAATTATAAATGTTACAATATACAATCAGTTTATTTAATACCGTAATCAATAGTTGTTAAATTAATTATTCTATAAAAATTTTGTTTTACAACTTTTATTTTGAGAAATTGTATAACTTAAATTATTTTCATACAAAATAACTCAAGCGTTTTTGAATACTTTTAGGAAATATTGAAGATATTTGTTATATATAGGATAATTTTTTTTATTCCCTTGTGATTTTCAGCACACATTACCTATAATTCTATAATTTTTAATAAAAAATCTTTATCTTTTTAGTAAAAAATTCATTACCTGTTATTTTTAATGATAAATGTTTTTGTACAACCTACACCGACCCATTCCCTATACCTTTGAATTAGCTTTCTCTGAATTTAGACTTGAGAATTTTTTTCATGTCTTTTACCATTCGTTGCGTCAGTAACAGAAGAATTAAATAACTCGTAATTTTACTTAGCTCGTTGCTCTTTTATATTTCGAGCATAGTGATTTGAGCAAATGTATATTTAAAATATTAATCAAAATGTGAAAATTGTAAAAATTCTAAGTGGAGTTAATTAATTTGTTTTATGTAGCTTTTTGAATCAATATCATATGAAATGGGTTCCTAAGATAAGGTGAAGAGATTTTAACATTCGAAAACCATTGACAGGGGAGGGGGTCTTGATTAAAAATTTGGTACCTAAATAAATTACAAACAAAAAAAAATAATCTGAATAGCTTATTTGTTAACATCACTTGTTTAACTAGCACTAGGACGCAGTACGATGTGTATCGTATGAGAGATAGTTACAAAACTCAATATGCGATAGCGTTACTTCGTAGACGACCAAAAAACTCCCTACACCCTGACCCTTCTCCTCACTAAAATTCCCCTCCGTTTCCAATTTTTGTATACGATATAATTCCTTTGCAACAATGTTCCAAATGATGCTAGATCGCTAGAGGAACATGTCGCCATAAGAATGAAATCTATGGAAGTGTACAAAGCGGGACATTCTCTCTTCATTTTACAGCTACAAAATGTCTTCATTGCTGCCAATGCCGAAAAATGCTACTGTTCATTAAGTCCAAACAATAGTTGTCGTATTCTAGCAACTGATCATGGCGAACTTTGATAAGCAGTTCCTGATAATCAGTTCTCAACAATTATTTTTATCATTAAAGTTATCCAAATTCCTTATATATATATATATATATATATATATATATATATATACATACACATATGATGTACAACAAAAATATTGAAAAGGAACTATAAGGGATTCTTAAATGTTTATTTTTAAGGAGATATGATAGTATATAAATATAAATGACATTTCATTAATTAGTGTTAGTGTTTTCTTTGGAAATATATTGAGAAATTGTTGAAATGCATTTACTTATTTCCCCTTGATAAACTTTTCTAACTCACAGCTCTTTTATTATTTTCTCTAACCGTTGTATTTGAAACAAAAGTAACACGAGTTCTGTTGGCGACGAACCTCGGTCAAGTGACGAGAACGACACCCGAGCAGTACCCTCTATCCCAACTTCCACACAACGCCAATGGAGATATTTTGATCCTCGACAGATTTAACGTGCATCAGCCCCGACTACACGGCGGATCTTTTGTGGCATGAAGGTTCGAAGCCGTGACTCGACGAAAACCGCCGGCTGCGAGTCCGTGACCAGGAGCACTTTTTTGTAGCATGTAGAGCTTCCTCTGGAGTTCTTACGATTTCATCGAAAATTCAGTTATTCAAACTCAGAGAACATACCGACAAAATCTTAATGTCAGAGTATCTTTTAATAAGATAATCAAATCAACTGGTTGACGTGATCGGTTGATCAAGGTTCGGAAAATTACACCGGTTTGAAAGCAGTAGTGGAGTCGACTATCTTTTTCGAAAAAGTGCTAATAACTAAAAAAAGCTATTTTTTCTTTCTATTATTAAGTTTTTCAATGTGGTGATTTTATAAAAACCATTAAATGATTAAAGAGAATCAGTAATTTTTTCTTCAAAGATACAAGTAAAAGTGTTAATCTTGAAATATTTATAAAATATTATCTTTCATCGAAGAAATAATGTCCGATTTTAAAAATCAGTCGAACTATTGAACACTTACATTCTTATTCTCTTTCTTTGGAGATATTGACAATGAATTTTTTAAAGTCATTAATTTGTAATTGCAAAGATCACGGGAAGGGAGAAAAAGAAAGAAGAGGAATTTCACCTTTCGAAAAATCGATATAATATTTCTGCATATTTTCTTTTTTGGTAAATGAAAAATGAGAGTTCGTAAAAAAAAATGTTATCCTCCCATCGTTTTCTACGATACATCATTTATTTTTGCATTACTGTTTAGAATCTTTTGTTGTGTATAATGAAAGAGAATACATAAAATATATTTATTTATGTGTAAAGGAAACATAAAAATAAATTTCATTCTGGTTACTAATAATCAAAAACCTGATTATTAAATGAGTTTTTTATTCCCTTTTATTTATTATTTATTTAATATTTTAGCTTACTGTATTTCTTGGAATGAAAATAAACAAAAATTATCCATTCTCTAAAAGCTGTAATGAATCTCTACGTCTTAAAAAAAACTTGAAAGTTTTTTCGTTAGAGAATTTTTTTATGTTAATCTTTATACTTTGTGATCTAAAACAATATGCTTATGCAAACACGTGTCGAAGATTTATTCTATTAGTAAATTAATAGTAGAGACAATTTTGAAAAAAATAAAATAAAAATAAATTACCCGTGAAGAAGAGATCAAACAGAAAAATTCGAAATAAAACAAAAAAAAATCTGTTATAAAAAGCAATAGTGCATGAACCCCAATCCCAGGAAGGAAATACGGAAAAGAAATATTTTTTTTTTCCCCTCCATCACCCTAGGATATCGGAAGTGAGTAAACAAAAAGAAACGTGATATGTTTTTCTAGAGACAGGCAAGCACATGGTGGTCCTCGTCGAGTGTGCTCGAGTTCAGTTACGTTTCCAACCAACTCTATAATCTGTCTCACACTCATCCATTTTGCTCCATTTCTCCAAGATAGTACCTGTACATTTTCAGCCTTCACGTTATTCGCTGGCTGCTACTTGGGAGCCAAGGTCTAAGCGACCAACGAAAGCCCCGACGCCGATTCGCATTGGCGCATGGCCGACCTACACTTCTTTTTCATGACGTCATCAATTTGTTCCCACCTTCGTTTACATCGACTGTAGCTCATTCACCACATCAATTCTCACCAAAACACCTATTACATGATTACCAACAATCACAACTATCCTTTAACACTGCGCTTGACATCTCTGATAGACACTCAAAATTAAATAAAACTGAATTATAAAACTATTCTACGGTAATGACGTCACTTGTCGTTGCGGTAAAGCACTCCCTGAAACAGCCAATGAGAACCCCGTCGGACATTGGCATGTTACATGACGGGTGAGTGTTTTCTGAATATTATTTTGCTGATAAAATTTTCAGGGTAAACACGTAGTACAGCTGCTCTGAATCGTACGAACGATTGAAATTACGGTTTTCATTTACAAATATGATTACCAGATGAGTTTTGCTCATCATATCGGTGAGACAGTTAATTTTAGCTACTATCGCCAATCCTTGCTCCCGCCACTTTATAGCTAGTCCTGACTTTCGGGTGTAGGTGCAGCTGTGCTTATGTTAAATGCTCCTTGATTTATTTAAAAAATCGTAAACATCAATAAAAGGCTGGTTTTTTTACGAATAAATTTCCGGTTTATTAATTGCGAGTGGTTTTTAGACGCTGTTATATTTATTGAAAGCTTTGGTGAAGTGAAGATATCGGAACTCTTTTTAAGGAACACATTAACCTCTATGCAGAATGTAAAGTGTTTATGGCCGCCATAGATATTGTTGTAAGGCGCAGTTGATTTATGGAGGAGTAAACATTGAATTTTTTGCTTGTAGCCGATCATACATCCCACTCAAGTGACTTTATTTTTAACATCGGGATCGAGTTAAAATAAGTATGTGTAGTTTTTAATGTTTTTTCCTCGGAACATTGAGTTTAATTTATATTTTGTAAATGTTCAATGTGAAACGTTATTTCAAGCGTACGATTTGGAGCAGCTCTAACGTGATGTTAAATATAATGCATTTAAATGAATTCATATATTATGCAGATATATTTAACTATAAAATTAGGTACATTAATAGTCTATGATATTATGATTATATTAATATGCATTAAAAAGTGATTGTTGTTTCCTATCAATATTAGTATTACTAAAAACTTCTCTTTAATTGTGAATGAAATGATCTTTTGAAATTATATTCACATGTTCAATTTTCTATTTATAATGATTGTTTATTATTGACTTGCTGATTAAAAATGTGATCGTAAAACGCAAACAATAGCATAGCGTTACTGTCAGTAGTGTTTATCACTGCTGAAACGTACTGGATGAAGAGTTCATGTTTCTTTGTTGTTGTTTTTTTTAATTTTTTTGCCGAACCTTGTCCTTAATTTCTACACATGTTTCAATAGAAATTTCACTATTCTTTAAATTTTGAAAAGTTCACTTGTTAATAAATCAATTAACCCTTATGTAATTGTGATCTGTGATTTGTTTTCCCTTCATTCTTAGTAATTGTAATTAGCATTACATTTTCCCATTTTCTTGTGACGTTTTTTTTTCTACACATGTTTTTTTTTTTAAAAAATAGTTTCTTTGTCCTTTAAATTTTGAAAAAAATCATTTGTTAAAATTAGTGAACTCTTCTGTAATTGTGATCTAGTGTTTTTTTTTCATAGTTATTGTATTTTGCATCATATTTTTAAACATTTTTATCAATGGTACAAGACCAAAATAACTTTTACAATTAATATATTTCTAATTGAGGAAAAGCTGTTTGTTTTGGTTGTTTTTCCAGTTTTCATACAAATTTACATTACGCAATAAATTTACCTGTTATTTCCTTTATAAAATAAATTGGATTAATTATATCAGAAATTACTGTAGGAAGATTATATTTAAATTACACTTTATTATGTGTATTGTTATGTATGCTATGATATTTAACGTACAAAACCATTGTTGTAGATTAAACTTAGTTTTTACTTAAACGTTGCATTATGCAGCATCAAATTTTTAAATAAAAGTAAGTGTCACTTAAGATTCTCAAATAGAACTGTATTTATACAGCAGTTTTTAAACTAAAGATACAATTTTAACTTTTGAATAAGAGGAATATGAGTAGGAAATTTTTATATTTAAGTATGATTTCTAGACTTGATTACTTGCATAGGCATTGCGTTTAATTAACAGGCACTGCATTTAAAACAATATATTGCATTCTTAACTTATATTTCAGAAGATTATGAAATTCATTAAATTAAACTTTGTTATCATTTTCTTCAGTTTCTGCTTTTGATAGTAGTTTAGTTGCACTTATTAATTTCTAGTATTATATCTTTTAATATGATTACAAAAAGGTTATTAAGATAATTTAATGTTCATTGTTTTGATACACACACACACATATATATATGTTTGTTATATAAATACTCCTAATATTGTGTTATTTTTAAATAAAAATTACGAACCCTACTTGTGCACCATGACCCAATTTATTAAAATTGTTGTGTTACAAAGTGGAGTTTAAATTGCTCACAAAATTAATTTTTATATGAATTATGTATCCTCGAGGGCTTAACTTAAGGTTGATATGGTAATCATGACCTCAAGGCATCCTGGTGATCTTTCTTTCTTATGGGTTGCACAAGTGATGCACCCCTGGAATATCTTATTAATACTATTTTCAACCCTCCTTGTCAATCATTTTTTCTAAATGTCTGGATCACAGCTACGCTTTGTTTGGCGTGGTATAGCCTCACTCACTTGTACTTAAAATGAATTATGTAGTTTATTATACAATCTTTTGTAATATTAAATGTATACTGTCAAAATAAATGTAGATATTAATTAGTGTTTCTCCTTTAAATGTTTTGTGGTAATTGCCTTTCTAGATCTCAGTTTCATAGTTTCTAAACTGAAATTGTAATACTTAGAGTAGAAAATTATTTCATCAACCAAGCATTAAACTTTTTTTAGTTTCTTATATCATTATATCAAATAGAGCATCCTGTTACAAATAAAATAGTTATACTTTGCTAATGTGTTTACAGAAATAAAGCGTTTCATACAAATGTTAATGGAAGGATTTTTTATTTATAATTTTTATAATTATCTTGGAGAATTTTTAATTTGGGGTATTAGGTTTTTCGTTCCTTTTTGCCTGCGAATTAATTACATTGTTATGAGAAAAGTTTTATATTTACATGTGAGGAATCTCATGATATTCATTCATAAATCATTTTAAAATTAAGTGATTGAAATATTATTATTTGTGAAGTTTACCAATTATGCGATTTGCACCCAATTTTATTGTGATATATGTATTGTTTATTAAAGCAACTAATTATTAACGAATTAAAAAAAATTCCATTTTTACCTTTTTTAATAATTATTAATAAAACTTTTAAGTGTGGTTTGTTCTGCAATGTGCATTATGCAAAGCACGTTATGAGGGAAAATAATCGATAAAAATTAATCACAATACCATTGGGAATAAATGTTCATTCCTTTCTTTAACATTCATAGTCATATATGGGTGAGGGATGTAGACTTTTGTGTTATCAAATGCAGTTTGAATAAATTTTTAATTTTGCACATGAAAAAGAAATCATTACTTTTTTTTTTTTTCTGTAATTACTGTTGATTCATCATTACTACAATATCTCTTCAGTCAAAACTGCAATTAAACATAAGTATTTGTTTTGATGTCACCGATGTTTAAATTTCTGTGTTGGTATTGCTGCAACATAAATTATACATGAACATTTTTATGTAAATAGCATTATTACCCTTAACACTGATCTGAATGAAGGAATAAAAAAAATATAGATATAATTTCATGCTTAATATTATACATAGCTAACTTGTTTCATGTATGTAATTAATTGGTCTGATGTAACCTTTTATTTATCTGTCAGATTCACCCAGCTATATATTGATTAATATAGATTTTTTGAAAATTGTGTTAAAAGAACCTGCATATGTGTGTATGTATATAACTATATATATTGGTATTTTAAACTTCTTCATTATTTTAATGGTACTTTAATAATAGTAATCCTAATCTTACTATAGAAATTAGTTCATGCTTGAAGAATACCTATATTAATAACATATATAATTAATTTTTTTTTTTTTTTTTTTGTATTTTAAATGCATGTTAAAAGATATTGAAATAAGTTTGTCATCGTAAATTAGCAAAGCACAATTTAACCAACATTTTTGAATTGCTATTATCATGTATAGTCTTGATATTTAATTATTGATTGTGATTTATTGTTAGGAACTGCTTTGATAAAATTTCATTAAATGCTATGAAATGTATGCAAAAATTAAAAAATAATTATCTGTTTTAACAACTAGTAAGTTTGGCAAAGAGCCAAGTTTTTCTACTTAATTCAGTATAATTCATTACTTGCAATTGCTTTTAATGTTTATTTTTAAAAATCAGATTTATTTTTAGCATATGTTCAAAACCTTTTATATTTGAGAGAAAATGTTTTCTTATACATGCGTAATTATTTTAAACTATAATTTGTTGAAGTGTTAAGAATTCAGAGATTTTATTTACCTGAATGTTTCTGAAATGTGATGGTAAATTATGTGAAAGATATGGGATAAAAATTGTATTAAATTAATATTTTTGACTAAAATAGCTCTTATTCTAAGAAAACTTAATTTGTAAGAAATTACGATTCAAGTTATATATTTTCAAAATCTTTTTCTGAAATTGTTGAGTTGGAATTGTAACTTGAAATCTGTTTTTTTCTCATTTGGTTACCTCTTAGTATTTGGTTTGGAATGCTTAAAATTCAATTTTTTTCGTGATAATTTGAGAAAGAAAATTTCAAATTGGGAAATCTTTTTTTTTTTTTTTGAATTTTTTATTACCTTGAAAAATGTGTAATATTTAATATATAAGAAAAATTGGTACTTTTCCATTTCGTTGGTGCAAGCGAGAAAGTTGCCAAAAATGATACAACATATGCCAAACAGAATATGTGTATACTATGCGTTGTGGTTAATAAAATCTATTTGTCGAGATTTACGCCAGGGAAATGGAAAAGTACCGAAAATTTTAATATCTGTGCCAAGAAATAATTTCTTTTTTTAATTAGAAACTTTTTAAAGATATTTTTACTATTTGTTAGTAAAGATTCAATACTTATTTCTCTTATAGTACATTATATTGTTTTAAATATGCCTCAACATTAGCAAAAGTATTTGTTTAAGCATTAGAATATATAACTATTTAAAATCTGTCTTAATTTTTTTCTGTTCAACTTATTAGAAATTTAAGTAATCAGTACTAATGATGTATTAGCTCATATGTAAAGATTTATTCTAAAAAGTACTAATTCTACAATAATAGAAATGTTTAAGACATCCTTCACATGTGTTCATTACAGCATATTAATTCTTAGGATTAATTTGCTTTTTACTATCTTATTGATCGTAAAAAAAGCATCAATTCTTGAATATTGAGTGAAAGCAATATCTTTTGTGAAGATTTTTCTTCCAAGATAGCTATAATTAAATTTTTTTAAATGTGATCGGTGAACTCTTTATTTTTGATAGAAGTTGTTTGTAGATTTTATTTTTTCAATTGAAACCATTGAAAAAATTGCATTGTTCATTTTCTGTCTTATTTCCTGTAAGCTATGGTTCTATATTTTCTCCCCCTCTGTTAATTTCTTTACAATATTCTTTTAGATACTCTTAAAAACTCATTATTTTGTTAAACAAATATTAATGATTGAAAACTGCAATGGATTTTCATGCAATTAGATTGCTATTATAATTTTTTTTTTTTTTACTTTATCATGTTGATTATAGTTCCTTGATTAATTTATTTGGAAAAAATGAGAAATATTTAGGTAGGGGAGAACTCATGGAGGGCATTTCAAGGACAACTAACCTATTAATGTATATAAGAAGATTGATGTGAAATATTATGGGACATTAGTTATGAAAGTATTTGTAGTAATTTAGATTTCATCATTTCTTAAGAGCTTAGTAGATTTTATTTTGATGTTAGATTTTGTTAGCTGAGTTTGAACATGAATATCTTAATTTAATAGCATGATTTTTTACAAACAGATATGAACAGTTCAAGAAATTAAAAATCAATTTTGATGTTAGAAAAGAAAATTCAGTATTTTTAAATGCTTTTCTGCTATCATGAACGTAATGGGTAAAAAATTATATTAAGACTTCTTGGAATATATTTTTTTGAATTAATAATATTTATATGTTATCAGCAATATATAAAAAGGTGGCATTATTTAGAATACCTAGGCATTGTATATAATGCCCGGTGTTTGTAAAAATGAATTGTTATCTTGTATATACTTATTTTAAAATTTCTTCAGAAGTTCCAAGTTGGTAGAAACCCTCCTCTGTCACACTCGTCACAACTGACAATACATTGCGCGAATCGCCTAGCCACTTGTCGACGCCAGGAATAAGAACTTGCACAGTTCCCAAAGAAGCAATGGATTTTTTTTTTTGAATTTTCATTTTTCTGGCTTTATTTCCAGATTGATTTTAGAATTTATTTTACCTTCAATTTCAATTTTTAAACATAGGGTTCTCAAAATATCCATTTCATCATCTTCATCATAGCATGGCTACAGAAGGTATGAATTTTTGATGATACTTTTTTTTTTATGCAAGTGCATTATGCGTTGTATTTGAACTTTCATAACATATATGAGAAACAGAAATCTCTTCGGTAAGCATGTCTTCACCTTGTTGGTTTAATCCACTATTGACTATAATCTCTTTCATGTTTCTAAAACAGGCTCTTTTTCTTGCATAATCTGATTATTTTCACCTTTTTCCATTGTTTGGACACTTTCTATCACTTTTCTAGCTACTCTTTTATATTTGTCTTTTAAAACATATTCTAGAAAAAAAGACATAAGCCTGATATTAGGTTTGCAGTTAAAAAAGCTTCGTATTCTATTTTTTAAAACAGGTATTTTTCTTGCATAATCTTATTAATTTCACCTTTTTTCATTGTTTGGACATTTTCCATTACTTTTCCTAGCTGCTCCTATGTATTTTTGTCCTTTAAAACATCTTCTGGTAGAAAAGACATTGTAAAACCTACTGAAGTTTGCAGCTTCAAAAAGAGCCTTAGTATGGGGCTCTTTTGATCTCAGAATGATAAGCTCTATTTTTCATAAATTGAATGAAATGCAGTACTTCACTCCAGTGGTCAGATTTGTCGTCCTGTATCCAAGTACAGAGTTTATTTTCGATATCTTGATTAGCTCTTTCGACATTACTGTGTCTTTGTGAATGGTGAGGTTTCCCATAGACTAACTTTAATGCTGGCCAAAACTCCTTCAAGCTGGTCATCACATTGGCAATTTCCCTACCATTGTCAGGCTGTAATATAGATGGTGCTTCAAGCAATGAGAATATTTTCTCTAGTTTGGAAGCTCTTTTTGACATTAGATACTTAAGAATCTCAAATTTTGTGAGATGTACTCCATAATAAATTTGTATTCTCTATCTGGCTGAGACTGAAAGTAAATAAGATTTATCTGACAACAGAAATTAAATTAGTAAAAAAAATCATAGGTTTCACTACAATGCCCTTTTTTAATTCCTTTCAATTTTTTCTGTCAAATTCACAAAATGTACAATTCAATATTATGATGTATAATGTTTGGAAAAAAGTGTTACTTTTTTCAACATCCAAATATGTCCTTTGTGTCCAATTGTCAAATGAGTTTCAATAAGTAGTGAAGTAACTCAGAGTCCATTACATAATACTTCATAGTACTGATGCCTTCTTTAACAGGCTAAATGAGTTTACTTTTTTTTTCTTTCTATAATCACTGCATCATAACCATTCAGCTACCAATAATCCCTGGGTTCTTTTTTAGTACTCATTTTGTAGATCATTTATGAACTTTGGTAAGTAGTTTCGTTTAAGAAAATACTGTTTTTTGACAGCATTAACTTGATTTTAGGACTGTTTATGGTCGAATCGTTTCATGTCTGTAGACCATACTCCTCCAACACTACAGCTTGCTCCTCCATTTTCATGGAGCACAATAAAAACTAATTTTAATTTTTTTGTTGAACAGATTTAATTAAAATTGCACATTGTGACACTCCTGAACAAACCACAAGGTGTTACTGATCTATTCTAAATCTGGGGCATGGGTTTAAAGTCGTGTGCCTTGCCACACTATGTTCAAAACGAATTATAGATGTATTTCATGCATTGCCGGTTTCTCATTTGGTAATTCTATAAAATGTATTGGAAATGTGTGAAATATGAATCGTTTTCATACTTTGCCAGCCAGTTTTAAGCATACTATAGAATGCTAGATTTCAAACTTTGCAGGTAACATATATATGAATTTTGACATTTTAAAAACATTTTTAAATTATGTTAATTTTTTATATAATAATTGAATTTACATATGATACTAATTATGTAATATACATTTTATAAGTTTTTTGATATTTTAAACCAAATTTCCCCCCATTTTTGTTTAAATTGTAAATTTATTTTGTATAGTGTAAAAATAAACTTTTTTTTAAACAATCGTTACGTAGCACCATATTTACTTTTCTTAAATTCTTTCCATAGAAAAATAATGTATAATTTTCTATGCAAAGTGAAAAGACTGATGTCTCTTAAACTTTTGAAGATATATATCTTTTTTTTTTTTTCTTCTGTTTAGATATTATCCCTTTTTTAAAATGGTAAACTTTAATTTTCAAATTGTCTGAAATGTAATTTTTCTCCCAGCTATTAATATCTTTTATATTAATGATGCTCAATTTTTAAGACCGAAACAGATTATAAATTGAGGTTTTGTATAATTTCTTAATGTGTAAAAATTAGTATTAGTTACGTTTAGGTTTTTTTTTTTGTATTACATATGTGTAACAAGACAGATTTAAAATATGAAAATGACTTTAGCATTGTATTTTTGAATTAGTTCATGATTATGAAGGAAAAATAAAAAAAACGTTTTCAAGAAAACTTTCAATCTGAATTCTGTAAAATGAGATTTTTTAAAATTTGGATATTTTGAGGTTTTTTAAAGAAATTCATATTGGTAATTGGGTTAAAATTTTTCATTTGTATGAGCAATAAATATTTTGATACTTAACTGAGAAATAACTAATGATAATTTTACTAGACATTAATCTTATTAAAAAAAATTGTAAGAACTTAAGTTTGAAAATTACAAATATTTGGATCTATTATAAAATTAGGAATTAGGACCTCAAATTTTGTCATAATTATCTTCAAAATTTTTGAAAGAAAATATTCATTTGATTTCTGTTGATATTTTCAATTAAATTGTAACTATTAAGCTATGCATGGTTGCTTTTTTGAAAGATAATTTCTTGTGAAATAGTGAATATGTTTTCTGTTAAAATGATGAATTTGTTATTCTTTGTACAATGATATTCTGTATAGAATAATTTATTACTGTTTAAAAATTGGTAGCATAATTATTCTAAAGAATGTGTTTGTTTTGGGAAGATTTATTTTAATTTTTAATTTGCTAGACGAGAAGTATGCAATCTTTGATCCAGGCTTAATAATTAATGCTTAAGAATTTCACTATAAGTTTTTATTCTGTGTATTTATATTTAGATTTATTCATCGTATTTTATTGACTTTTTAAAAGATTTTAAAAAGCATTTGAATTTGTATGCATTGTTTTTAGTAATGATAAACAGAAAATATAAAACATACTACAAGTTTTATAAAAAAAATGCATTTTGGCTTAAGTTTTTTATAATTTTAAAATTTAGGAATCACTTTTGTGAGCAAAGCATTGTATATAATAAAGTTTTTATTTTTTACATCTTTAGCTTTGGGATATAAGATGGTTAATTTTATTGAGAAATTCATTGATTTTTTGATGTTTAATATTGAATATATTTTTCTCACATTTATTATAAGGCAAGGATTGTCACCAATAGTTTATACATATGTTACATAATAGTTTGTTACTGACTAAAATACTATGGTTTAATTGGGGGGGGGGTTACATATTTGCTCAAACTATAATTTTGTTCTTGAAGGAATAAAGAGGAGTTGGGTTATTTATGTCAAATGCATGAGCTTTAAGATCCACCCCCCAGCAGTTATTGAATTATTTCATTAAAAAATCTTTTAAAGTAAAAATGTTTGATTTATGGATAGTAAAAGTGCAGTTATGAAATGCTCTCCCTTGAAAAGCTTTGTTTAATAGGTTAATTATGAAGAGAAGGGATGTATTATATAGTTATACACATGTAAACACAGCTAAACAGATAGTGTATTGTATTAAGATTTGTGAAAGATAAGTGGAGTGAGATGCTGTAAAATTTTGTTTATAATGAGTATTTTTTTTTTTAGTTATTCATATAGTTGAATAAATCTGAAGTTTAAGATGTATCAGAATTTAGCGGGTCTTTAGAAAATTTATGTACTGAACATGTTCAGCATTTTCCAGTGTATGTAGAGTTCACCTTTCTTGTGAAAATATTTGATGTTATGAATTTCAAAATTTAATAAATTATTCACAACTAGATAAGATAAGTTGCAATTAATGTATAATTTTTTTTTGTGCTGATTAAAAAATGTTTAATGCCATTAGTAACTAATGATTAGAAGTAATTTTGTATTTTATTTTATTTATTTCTTGTTAAGAAATTCAAACATCATGTAAAACAATATTAATTTTTAATAAGAGAAACTCCTTTTTAAAATTATTGTTTATTTTGAAACATTGTGAACTGGGTTTTGGGATTTTATCTAGAATAAATATTTTAGTGTATTTAATTTGAAGAAGTCTGTTATTTATTTTAATTGATGTTATGATGCATCAAATATATGATTCTTGTGAAGTACATGAGAGCTAACTCTTGTAGTGGATTTTATATTAATCATGTGTATATTCATTTAAAGTTAAAAATTTTGGTTTTGTACAAAAATACGCCGAAACATATTTGCATTTTAATCAAATATTTTATTTATTGTATTAAATGTAGAAGAAATATTTTAATGAGATACATTTCAAATAATTCTTAACTATTCAACATAACTAATTAGTGGGTAAAATTGTGCATACCTGTTAAAATATTGTTCAACTTTGCATGTGTATACAAAGTGATTTGTTTCTTGTAGTGCTAATTTTGAGATATAATTTAAAAATAATTTTAGTTCTGACTTTCAACAAAATCAGATTTCTTTAGCTTTTAAAAAATAATATTAAATTTTTAAAAACAGAAACACAAGTTTAAGCAAATTTAGATAGTAAATTAAATGGAAAATTTAACTTGCCCTGAGAACAAATGAGTTTGAAGCTTTAATGTACAAGGTAAAATTTGTTCTATGAAATTCAATTTTACATTTTCATCTATTTGTTATGTAAGAAATACTATTTTATGTGCAATACAGATTGAATTGTTGATTTTTTTTTTTTTTTAAATTTCTGGAATGTTTTATGTATTTCAAGTATAATAACATAACTTACAATTGCATTTATACAATAAAAAGTAACTGAAAAATGTAAATAATCAAAAGAAAACGTTGCACATCTATAAAAAGAACAAGGATTGCTGTACAGTATGTTTCACGTGCTGAATTACTAGGGCAATGAGTGAAAATATGATTATTTTATAAGTGCATGAATGTTATTTACATTTAGGAAATAGAATATGAAGGCTGTCATTGTAGAACTCTGCAGATTGCATTGAAAACTATTTTTCTAACTCTTGAATGATATTATTTGAGTTGTCAAAGTTTCTGCTCTGCAATAGGATTTTGAGTTTTGAGGAAAAGGAAAAATTGCTTGAGACAAGATCAAGAGAATAGAGCTTAAGAGCTGTGGTAAAACTCAAAACCACATTGCTAAGATTCCTCAACTGCTCTTTGAGATGAATAAGTGTATTGTTGGCAAGGAGATGGATGTTTCGGTGTTCATACTGTGCTGCTTCTTGACCAATGGTCATCAATTTTGTTCAGCTGTCTGCAGAAATCTACACTAGTGTTGGTTTGCTTCATGACAGTCTCAAAAACTAGACAGCATGACCTTCCCTGCAAATATCTTAGCCTTATTGAGGAAGTTGAGTCCCTGTGCTTCCACTTCTTGCCCATTTCTTGGTCTTTGAATTATATTGATAGATCCAAAATTCTTCCATAGCCACCAGGTTAGGTTATCAAAAAAAAAATCCTCTTTGCTTTGTTCTGCTCCAGATTCAACATCTTTCTTGACAGTCTGCTTCTGAAAACGAATCGGTACTTGTGGAACCCAGTGTGCTGAATAGTTTTCCACACGTAACTGAAATCAGTCTCATTTATGATAATTTTGATGGTTGCTGTTCTGTCTAATAGGATATCATTCCATTTTCTATTTGTAGTAGTATTTGTCTTTAGTGATGACT
Source organism: Nephila pilipes (assembly GCA_019974015.1). Classification (NCBI taxonomy): domain Eukaryota; kingdom Metazoa; phylum Arthropoda; class Arachnida; order Araneae; family Nephilidae; genus Nephila; species Nephila pilipes. The sequence continues at coordinate 27,032 of BMAW01091145.1, forward strand.
TCCACTTGGATCACCTGTGAGGGATATTAAGCTAGTTTGAAAATTCCATTTCCACCTCATAACTGTTCATATGACTAGCTATCATTTCTGTAAACAACCATCATTATTTCATCATGGATTTGCTGAGTTCTGTAACTTTTCAAATGAAGGAAATTAATCACACTGTGAACCTCTTTCTTCTCCATACTGAGATACTTTAATCTGCAGCTTCTTGAAACCAAACAAATCAACATTAATAATTAAAATTTACAACATTATGTACATAATGATCAATCAATATGTTGAATAAATTTTATCCATATATCTTGGTTATTCCTTAATAATAATTAAAACTTTACAGTTATTTGCAAGCACGTTAAATGTGTGGAAGTATACAGATGCAATCTTGGATTTAAAACTACTACCTTCTATTAATATATTTCCCGATATGCTCCTTATATTTTTCAATAATAATGAGTTCCTTACCACACAGTAAATGGATGCAAACAATGTTTTGATATTGAAGGAATACAATTGTTGGAATTAGGAAACAGCCCTGACTTGAACTGTATAGAAGTTGTGTCTCTGCTTTTATAAAAAAAATTTTGTATAAATGCATCATGCATCAAATAAAAAAATGATGAATAAAAGTTATAAATATAGATTATCACCATGTAATAAAACAAGGACAAGTACTTGTCAGTTAAACATCACTGTTGCTATAATCAAGAGTAAATAATATGTAAAAACTGGAACTTCTGCCAAAAGCAGCATGAACTTCTTAAAAATTAAGCTAAACTTTTTTGTTTTTTTGTTTTTGCGTTCTTTTGTTATTGAATTTAATTCCGTACTCAATTTACTCATAAAAAGTTATTTGCATTACATTAAATAGTTAATTTTTTTAAGCATGCAAATTTTAAAAGTATAAAATATTAAGAAAAAATCCATGCTTTTGGCCACCTCTGTAAATAAATATACGTAATATGTTATTTAAATATATATGCAATTTATATATGTTTCATTTTGTTTCAGTTATGCAGATACGTGATATTATGAAGTGAAGGCAGGGTGTTGTATTTGACATACCCTGCCCTGTTAATTATTTCATGTTCTCAATGTTCAAAGAAAAAAAGATCGGTGTCCATTATGGACACTCATGGATTAGTATGATAAACATGAATAAAAATGAAGATTCAAGTAAACAAAGTTATGAAAGTAAAGGCAACTTATTCAAGTCAACGTGAAACTGTCGTAACATCTAGCTTTAGAGGTAAATCTATATGTCTGAACAAATATTTCCATTTTCTACATTTATTTGTAAAAATTTCACAATGACATACGATTCTCTTTGGTGTAACATGAAAAGATAATGCTTTTATTGAAATTGAAATTTTTAACAATTTTTGTTGTTGTCATGGGTAGCTCTTTGATCATGTTTGTTAGCTTCATGGCATATGTTCTAGTGTAATCTTTATTTCTTCTAAGCCCTTTTATGTAGAATAGAAGAGAGCTGCTGCATGTTAAATGAAACTGGTCCTCAAAATTCACTAAATTCTTGTCTTTAGTAAGCATGTCACTTATTGACGAAGTATCTAAAAGAAATGTTATTTTGATCCTGGACACTAAAAATTGCAGATAAGTTGTATAATGACCATGGTACAGATTTCAATAATTTGTTATCTTTTGCACTGAAGTATTGTAGAATACTAAAGTTCTATCCATTAACCGTTACATTAAGAAATCTATATTTCTAGGATTTGTTCTCTCTCTCCTCCCAATTTTTACCATTTTATTTCAAGTCATAAAAAAATTTATATTTCTTTTAAGATTTAAATATAGATAAGTTATTTTTAATTTTGTGGAAAATATATTCAATAAGACATGATCCATCTCATTTAACAGGAGTTCTTTTCTGGACAATTAACTACAGTTGAGAATCTTAAAATAATTAAGCTTATTGTAATACTGAATGTCATGAATAATTTCATGTTGATTTGTTTATATTCATTTTTATAAATTTTTTTGCTCATGTTTGTATAAATCTTTTGCACATGTTTCACTATTTCTTAAAATTAAGCTATATATATATATATACTAGAGATATTACTATTCAGGCCTAATAATTTCCAAGATATGCCCAGCTTTCAGTTTGGTCAGATTTATTCAAATACAAAAAAGTATTTCAGTAAATATTGGTTATGCCAAACATCTCCTTCGGGTAATGACATTGCTTAATTACAATTGAACAACAGTTTTACCAGACAAGAAGTAATAATTATTTGTAAAACCTTTTTTTTTAAAGTTATGTTATGATATTTTACATATTTAAATCTCCTATAATTTAAAGCTAAGAGAATTAAATGTTGGTAGAAAAAGAATTATATTTTTACAAATATTTAAATCTTATTTTCCCACTTCAAAATTTACCTGACTTTCACACTTGCAGATAGAAATTACATAATGTAATCAATATTATGATCTAAAATATTGATGTAGGTGAAGCTATTTGTCTTCAGACATTGTTCACTAAAACTATATATGCAAGTTATAAGTGATAGCTCTTGAATTTTTTTGTACCTATGTGTTACTAAAATTAATTTGATTTTAATAAAAAGTTTAGTGTTCTAAAAAATATAACACCCTCAAAAAGAATATTTTTCGATTATAAGCTTTTTCCAAAGATAAAATATTTTGAATGCATCTGAATTGTATTTTTATTATCAAGTTGGAGGTCTGTAAGTGGAAATCCTGATACTTTTTGTCTGAAGTCTTAATTTTGTTCAAAAGTGGATTAAATTTAGAGGAGTAGTTCAATTTACGTGAATGTGATATTTATTTTACAGAGTATTAGATTTTGCTATTAAACTATATATGGAGGATGTTTAAATCATTTAAAATTAAAAGTTAACAAACAAGAAACCAATAAAAAGTATATAAAATCATAGTTGAGAGGCAAACAGCTGGCAGTGAAAGTTGCTCTACTAAACTTATACATGAAAATGCCAATGTTATTTTAGAAATGCTTTAGTATTGTTTTTTAATTTCTTTTACATCATGAAGATATGATACTAATTTTTAAAATCTAATTGCATGCTAAATTAGACTTCTAATGATTTCTGTGTTGTAGAAGAACTGTATGAAAAATGTTTTTATTTCCTGATAAGGATAATTATTTATAAGTATGCTCATATCAAACTTTAGTATAGTGAAAAATGTTTTCTCTCTATGAAAAGGGAAAATGTGGAAATGCTAATAACTATGCATTTCTGTGTAGCACAAAAAGTTACAATCATTCATAATTAAAACCTCAATTATAAAAGTAGTTGCATATATTATATACAATATCTTACAAATCCACTGACATTAGAAATATTTTATTGATTTACTTTGTTCATTAAAAAAAATGAACTTAAATTATAAAAAAAATGAACTTAAATTAGCTTTGATTATTTCCAGTTCAGAATATTACATGAAATTTTTTAACTTTCTCAATTTTAATAAGTAGACTAAACTAAAAACTTATTAGAGTTTTGAGTTATGTTCATTAATTCATATGTTGTTAATTTGTTAAATTAGAAATAACTTTCCTATGTTCCTTGTATATGTTTTTGAGTGTTAACACTATTACGTTTTGGTTTTTTATAAATAAGAATTAATTTTTTATTGTCTTTATTATTTAGTGATACAATTTTGATTGTTGGATTGAAATGATTAGTAATATTTATTTATATTCTGAAGTAAATATTCTTAGTATTACAGTAGAACTTCATTAAGTGGAGCCCCTGTAATTCAGATACCATGATCATACTGCATGGAGAATTTTTTTCAAGAAAAAAAAATTAAAGAAGCAATCTGCAAATTTTTATAATTTTATTTCCTTTGACTGACACATTTTTAAAATAATTCTCACCTGAAATTATCTAGTCACTATGAATGTGAAAGGAAAGCGATAGGCAGGGAGACTTTATAAATATTCAAAATCTACAGAACCTTAGGTTACACCTCTTATCAATGACTAATGGCATACTGTGGTACATTGTCTAATGGGAAAATGCTATAAAACACTTAAAGCACACTTCCATGGACCACAAAGTAGACCCTGTTTCCATATATATCATTTATATTAAATTTGTTCAAAGAAATGATTATCTGCGAGTATTTTTTTTTCTTTCATTTTTTCTTGTTTTCCTGTTAATTCAGATTTTCAATGTTCTGGACTGGCACTGAACCCAACTAATATGATTTAATGAGGTTCTTCCGTACTTTCAAAACTATAATGAAATATTCTCCATGTTACTGTTATGGTCACATAACAGTAAAAATGTTTTCTGTTACATTCCAGTATTTTATAAAGATGTTTGTTTAGTTAATGATGTTTTTTTAATGAATAATTTGTAATAAAAAAAATTGTCAATTCTGTGTCTTAAGAAAAATAGTGTTTTTATTTTATGAAACAGGTTAAGAAATTTTTAAAAAGGAGCCTATCTGTTTTTTTAAATTTAATTATAAAACTTGCAGAGTTCTTTGAATGCAAAAATGCAGAGATAGATAAAAAAAAAAAAAAAAAAAATCTAAGGCGGAACATTAGTTTTGAACAAATGCAAGTTATATTACTTGTAAAAAAATAAAATTTTGTTTTGTTTTTGTTACTCAAAAACGAAATAAAATTTTGTTTTAGAGAGAATTTTAAAAATTAGCATTATATATTTTGCATATTTATCAGTATTTGTAGTGTATAATGTATGTATTAATTTTTGTAATCATGTTTTAAGTATGTTGTTTAAAATGAAATGTAAGCAGGTCATTTAAATATACATTCTCTGATCTTTTTAGTATCATTCTTTGTTTGCCTTTTGTATATTTTAAATTTTGTTCTTATTAAATATTTGTTTGGAACGAAATAAGTGATTATTATTCACCATAGCAAAGTACATGTAAAATTTGCTGGAATTTATTATAGTTAGTGAACTGATAAATTTTTTTACGTTTAGCATGCAGTTTGGCGATGGACGATGGAGGTCGTTGTTTGCTTGACGTGATTAAGTGAGTTTAGTCTGTTGGTAAAACTTCTGTGATTTATCAAAATGATGTAAATGTTTTATGAAAGCTTATTACTAGTACAATGATTTCTGAAAAGTATTTTTAAATACCTTTAAAATTTTATGCCTATTATTTACTAGAAATTAATTAGTTTCGAATATGTTAAAATTAATAATTATGTTCATATTTTATTTATACACATATGAATTAAGATTCAGAGGAGAACCCTTTATTCGTTCAATTTATGTATTAAATGAGCTTTCTGTACTTTTAAAAATGTTACAAATTTTATTTTTCTGTGTTTTGCTTTGTAAGTTTATTTTAATTCTTATTAATTTATTACCCTGAACTCATAAATTGTATTGAAAATATCCTGGAACTTCTTGCCCTATGTATTTTGAAATAATATTTTTTTTATATTACTATCAAGAAGTATGTTTTAACTTACTTTATTATTGATCTTTTAGTGATCCTAAGTTGTTGCAGTCATTTTTAGAGAGTGGGAGTGATGAAAACTCTAAAGTAAGTGGGGATTCTTCTTAAAATAGTTTTTTTTTTTAATATTCTCAGAAGAGAAAAATCTTTCAACCAGCAAGATATTAATAATATGATTTTAAATATTGTTTATGATGATTTGAAATATGAAAATTTGGCAATGTTATGCATTTAAGTTTTTTCCTAAGGGCTTCAAATTCTTGCTGAGTTCTTTATTTAATTTGAAAATTCATGAGTTCAGTTGTGAATATATTGCTATATTTATTATTGCTTTGGGAAATATTTCTTAAGAATAAACATGGCTTTAAAAATAAGGTTTCAAATTTATATTTGAAATTTCTTTTTCAATGAAGGATATAACTTTTGTGATAAAATATATGAATTAAAAAAAAAAGAGGTAAAAGAACTGTTGGAAAAAATTCTAGATCTTGTTGTTTGTATTTTAATATTAGAAAAGTTTTAAATTTAATAAATTTGTAAGATTTCCATGCATGTAGCATGTTTCTAACATTTTTATTTTCAATAGGAGTACATTTCTCTTAATTTCCCCCTATGGTATTTAATCTCGCAAATTATAAATTTTTATTTGCACTTTTACCCGAGAAGAGTTGCCGTAATAAAGGATAAATAACTTGTATATAATGATCTGAACTCTTGATCCTAAATTTTCTTCTTGGAAATTTTATCTTAAAAAGTAATTATACAATTATACTAAAAATAAATTGTTTATAAAAACTGTTTTATGTGAGAAAAATTATTTAATTTTCTATGATTTTTAGAAAAGAAATTGAACTTGTGCCGTAATTAAATTGTGTGAAATAAACACTAAAATTTTGGTATTCATGATTTAAAATTTGAAATGTAAAATATTTTATCATTGTGAAGATTCAAAATTTTACCATCTATTTATTGCATTCATATGAACTATTTTTGTAAAAAAAAAAATTAGTGTAAATGTTTTATATTATAACAAGACATTTTATGTATATAATATTTCAAACTAAACTTTATAATGCAGGAGGTTTTTTGCAAGACATTTGGTCAGATGGTGCAGGAATCTAAAATATATAATTAATATCTTAAAATAAATCATTCTATTCCTTATTGAACTGATGTGAAGGACTAATTAAAATGGTATATGTAGTGCATTTCTTGCTCTATCCTTTTCCTTTTCTTTTTTTTTTTATATAAAAGCTGTATGTAATAACTTTTTTTTTTTTTTTTGCATGCTCTTGAATTTTTTTAAAATTAAATGCTTGCTGTGCATACATTTTTGATTAGATGCTTTCTTTTATGTTTTATGCTATGTTATTAAATAAGACTTTAAAAAATATGATTTGTTTTGCTTTGATTTTTAGTTTTGAGCTAATTTTGCTTTGTGTTATTTTTCACTTTCAGATGCTTGTCTTAATGTAAATGAAAATAAATCCCTTCTAATTTTTACACCCTGAAAATTTCAAAAAACTGAAAAATGTTTATATCAAACATTTCCTAAAAAGTTTTTAAAGCAATGTCTATGAAAACTATGACTTTCTTTGATGATTTGGCTCAAATAGCATATTTAGAGGTAAGGAACAGTGTCGATTATCTAATAAATTACAGTCGAATAATTTGTTTTGGTTTTGAATCGGTAGTTTGATAGTTAAAATTGGACTATTTAGAACGTATCGCAAGTTTGATAACTTATTTCTTACTGGAGCAAATAGCATTTCCCATTTAAGTTAAAGAAATTGCATAAACAATGTTAATTGTTCCCATCTGTAAAAGATATTATTTATGCATATATTACAGATGAGAAAAATTATGGATTTTCAAATCAAAAGCTGTTTTGATTTGAAAACACATTTTCCCCCTTTGTATTATGACAATCTTTTAATTTTTCATTCTATATTTTGGTAATTAACCTTAATTGTTAATTCCTCCTAATTTATATTGTTTATATAAACTAAAAAAAATATTTCCTTAAAGGAAATGATGGATTAAGATACCTGTTCTTGTAAATAGTCTTTTCTACAGCAGAATTATATTTTTTATATATAATTCCCCCCCCCCCTTTTTTTTTTAAAAAAAACTTCTTTTGTTCTTATGTAGGTAGAGAAGTCAGTATTGCAACAAGAAGATACCTTAAAAAATTGGGTTTCACAAGCAGACTTGGAATTAAATGCCTTTTTTTTGTCATTGCAATTAATAGCAGATTTCTTTCATTGTCCCTTCTACCCATACCTTAACTATGTGCCTTTTGAAAAGATTTTCTTGTTAGATTATTTTTTAAAATTGTTCTTAATCTTATAAATAGTGTGGGAGCAAAATTAGATATCTTTTTTTAATTGAAATTATATAATAATGTTGAATAAGACCAATTTTAATTATCATCAACCAGTGTTTAAAAGAAAAGATATTTAAATCAAAAACTATTTCATGTTATGAAATATTTTTGAAAATTTTTCTTGCCAATTCATCAAATTAACAATTAATATATTTCCTGAATTTGGTTTTAGGCTTTGCATATTTTTTATGTTCCTTATTAGTTGTTTAGTTATTCTGATCAAGAGAATCAATAAAATAATTGTACAGTAGGCACTTAACTGGTCATGTAACTTGTTCCTTGGTTGGATTAGATAAAAATACAAATATTTAATTGCATAATTGATTAAAAATGATAAACACTGTGTGCTCTTAAAAACATTTCAAAACAATTTTCCAGCTGCTTATTTGAGAAAAGGTAATAACTAAAAATCTAGAAATAGTTTACTTAGTCCAACAGCTGGTTAAGAGGGAGACTGCTGTATATTTTGTACATTGGTTTTTATCTTTTTTTCTTTCAGCATAGTTTGTGGTATGAGTAATTTAATTATACGAAATTGTTATCCATTAGTATATGATGAAGTTGAAATCAATTTTTCTGTAAAATACATCATATTTAAATAAATATAAAAAAAAATTTCTATTCCAACATTGATTGTCTAATATAAATGTACTAATGCTCCTTAATTAGAAGGATAATAGTTGAATTTAAGCTCTCACCCTATTATCTATTTTTTTAAAAGAAAATTTCTTCTGTAAGTTTGAATTGCTTCTAAAAATTAAGGTTCTGTATTAGCTCAAATTTAACACGACACCAGATTTTTTTTATAAGGGGGGGGGAAGAGAAAGATGAATTTAATGCAATCCATTCATTTTCATGTAAAATAATTTACATGAAAATGTAAATTAGTCAGATAAATATGAAGTTATAATAATTAACACAGGTTACACTTATGACAATAAAATTAAGTAACTTAAAGCAAATTAGATGGTATTAAAAAAAAGTTACAAGTAATAAGTACTTTCCATTACCTAGACCTCGAATTTAGCATGTCAATAACTTAAAAAGTATCTCTATATATTCAGGCTAATCAGGTAGGTATATAGGATCATTGAACATCATGAAGTCTTTTGAAACCTAATGATTAATATATATTTAACTTATGCTTTGTTGAAATTCACTTATTTCTATTTTATTTGGTATTTCAGAGACTATTTTTATTATTAAGATTTGATAAAACTGTAGTAATATATGTTGATAAATAATCTTTTTTTTTTATATTGGGTTTTTTTTTTTTTAAAAAAAAAATGTTGAATTTACTTTATGAATTTTCAAAATTTTTTGATTAGGAATGATGTAAGGTATTTCTAAATATTGTATTTTGTCATAGTTAAGTTAAAGGAGCTTCTTATTAACTTAAAATTTTCTTTTGATAATTAGTGGAGTTATTGTATTTACTGCTTCATGATAAATTTTGTGCAATGTTCCATTTAAAAAATAGTAATAATAGGAAAAGAATTGTACTTTTGTTATTTATTATATTTTTTAGATCTAGAGGACAAATCTGAATTTTTAAACCATTTGAAGCAAAAAGAGAGAGACAAAAGATTTCCTTTAATTTTTTTATTCCATTTCACAAATATTAGTAGCACCTTTTTCAGGAATTATATAAAAATTGCAGTTGTAGCAATGAATTACTATGCATGAATCCAACTTAAAATATTCTATCTGTTAAATTGTTTTAATGGAAATATATATTATTTCTAAAAATAAGTCTGTGTCATAGGAAATACAATTTATGAACAATTTGTATTTATTAAAATCAAATTTTTTGTTCAAGTTAATGTTTCCTTTTGTAAATTTTTTTGAAGTTATAGTTAAATTTTACATTTGTATGTTCAGAATTATTCGGTTTATTGAATGAGTTTTATTAAGTATTGTATTTAGAATCTACATGAGGGCTGTTGGTGATAAACCTCATAATTTTGAACCACAGTTCAGTGATGAGGCCGAAACCGTAGCTGGCTCCTCATTTTCTTCTGAGAAAAAGAATTATTTCTGGAAGATAGTTATTTAGAATGATTTGGGGAGATGAACTCCATTTATGTAATGGAAAAATATGCTGTAGATGAATAATTTCCCATTGTACTCATACCTGCTAAAATGCATTCTAAATGTGTTGTTATTGGCAGCTGCATTTTAGCAAAATGGATATTTTTAAGAATATCAGAATTCAGTTATAAGCTTTTTGTAAAAGATGATTTCAATGATAATATAGTTATTTTTAGTAATAATATATAACTACAGGAAAATTGCGTCTTTTGATTGCTAATCATTTAGCTCGAGCATTATATTGAAATTCAAGAAAAATTTTTAAATTGTAAAATGTTGCAATTTCGTTTAATTGAATAAAGTATAATTACCCTTAATTTATTGTAGAATGCTCTTGAATTCTCTAATGCTGTTCTGGAAGAATAAGTCACATTTTATGATTCGAGAAGTGAAAGTAGTAGATTTTAATGTGAGAATCTGAATTGCATTAAAAGAGCCAAAATTGAAAAGGATACAAATCAAATTCACTATACATGCTTACACATATATACGTAACACATGGATCAATAAGTTCCGAGACTAAACCAGAGATGGCGCTCATAGTAAACCAGTAACCAGGTCTTTCTAGAGTACTAACCTTTGCTTGAAACGTGTCAAAATTTTAAGTCGATCGGACCAGAAACAGCTGAGTTATCGAGGTTGGAGTAAAGTCGTTTTGTAGTTTGTTTAAAAAAATGGAAAAAACCGAGTCTCGTGTTCTGATAAAACATTGTTTTTTAATGGGTAAAAACACCGTGCAAGCGAAACAATGGATTGAAAAATGTTACCCGGACTCTTGTCCATCAAAAGCAACGATTTGTCGGTGGTTTGCCGAGTTTAAACGTGGTCGTACCGACACAAATGACGCGGAACGCTCGGGTAGACCTGTGGAAGCCGTCACACCGGAAAATGTGAGTGAAGTGACAAAAATTATAATGAAAGATCGTAAAGTGAAGCTCCGTGAGATTGCTGAGATGACACAGATATCATATGGAAGTGTATTTACTATCCTTCATGAAAAATTGAGCATGAAAAAGGTTTTTTCCAAGTGGGTGCCGCGATTGCTTTCGATGGAACAAAAACAGCAACGAGTCGATGATTCAGAAAGCTGTTTATCGCTATTTACCCGCAACAAAAAAGATTTCTTGCGTCGTTACGTGACCATGGACGAAACATGGATACATCACTACACTCCAGAGTCGAAGCGGCAGTCATCTGAGTGGCGCACAGCTGGCGAAAGCCGTCCGAAGCGTCCGAAAACGCAGCAGTCAGCTGGCAAAGTCATGGCGTCAGTTTTTTGGGATACGCATGGCGTGATTTTCATTGACTACCTCGAAAAAGGTAAATCGATCAACAGTGATTATTATATTGACTTGCTGGTGCGTTTGAAGGAGGAAATCGCAAAAAAACGACTGCACAGTCTCGGGACTTATTGATCCATGTGTTAATGCAGCCTGCCAGAATAAAATATGTTTCAAAATGTCCTAAACTCATGTATTATATCATTAAATGTTAAATTGTTATATGCCTTTTTTTTTTTTTTTTTTAAATTTTAACCTGTAAATTTTTTTAATTTTTTTTTTGTCAACAATGCACTTTCACAATTCGATTTTAAATGTAATTTATTGTGTTCTATCCTACATTAAATTGTCTTTTTATAAGTGATATAAAAGTTTTCAAAGGTAAATTTCAAAAATACTTTATGTATGAATTTCCTCTATTTTAGTCACTAGACTTTCTGAAATTTATTAGAAATGTGAACATAACTTAATTTGCTTCTTTTCTAGGACCCACAGGATGGGACTTCTTCCGAATCAGCTGTTGAAAGTCCACAAGTGCCAAGGAGCTCACAGGCATCACTTGCAAATCACATACCATCAGCTGATCATGTGATTGACCAGGCAGATCAAATGGGGTACACTTATGCTGTGGATAGCCAAGCTTTATTGGCGCAAAGTGGGGTATGTTCCACCACTGCTGGCTTAGGGGGCATGTCCCTGGTTGTGGCTTCTTCTGTTGGACCACAAACATACCAGCATGCATCATCAAGTGGTGCAACCATTCATCACCTTCCGTCAACAGTAACTCATGTGAATCTTCATCCACATTCCCCTGCTTCAGCCAGATCTGTGACACCTATTTCACAAAATATAAAATCACCCAATGTGGGCCCATCTTCAGTTCATAACATGCCACCACCTTCCCCATTACAACAGACAAGGTCTCCTTTGCCAACTCACGTACCATCACCTGCTTCACCTTGGTCACCCGCATCATCTGTGATGTCTCCTGCCGCAGCCACATCTCGGAATCAGTCTTCTTTGCCTTCTGTTGCTTTTCAGCAAACACATAATCAAATACTCCAAACTTCTTGCAATTTAACTCAGTTTGTGACTGCTCTCACAACTCCTCAATCTTTAACTCAAAAATTAACTCTTCAGCAGCAGCAACAGCAACAACAACAGCAAGTGTTTCTTCAACAACTTCCTCCTGTCTCTCAACAGCAATCAGCTTCTCGATTAACTGCTGTTCCAACTCCTGTAGTGACAACAGCTGCAGTTGCTGCTGTTCAACCTTCTATGGTGCAATTAATTCATGCACAACCATCAAATGTAGCTTTGCCTACAAGGACGTCTCATAGTAATGTTCGTCCTATTCAGCCGAAGCTGCCACCGCAAATTTTGCCAAAGCCAGCCACTTGTTCTGCATCAAATCAATTTGTCACCCCAGCTCCAACTCAAAAACAGACTCCACCCACACCTGTAACTACAGGACAAAGAACTGTTGGTGTAGGAATTCAACCTGGAGCTGCTGGGTTAGTTTTCAATCAAGCACAACCTGGAGTGTTTTCAGGGCCTTCGGGTACTTTTTTACTTAACCAAATAAATCTTGGTGTTGGGCAAAGTCCTAGTGTTGGACAAATTGTTATTCAAGGAAATTTGAGTAATTTAGCCAATATACCAGGATTACTGACTTTAAGGCCTCCAAACAATGTTTCAACTGGTCAGACTTTGAATTCATCAAACACGCAAAATAATGCAGCCTTGCTTGCAGCTCTTCAAAATACTAATCAGCATACTCCTCTATTTGCTCCGCCTAAACAGCCTATACATGGTCAGCAAACAATAATGATTCCTAATAATATTGCACATGCTGGCATAGCTTCTCAAAATATTAATTTGAAATCAGCAACTATACCAAACAGTGGCATTATTTCTTCTTCTCAAGGACAGAATTACTTGACTAGACCAAATATTATTATTTCTCCTAATCAAGCTCTTCAGTTGCAGCAAATACATACTCCAACGGGTCCTATTTTTGCTTTTGCTCCTGGTCAGGCAGCCATTACTGTTCCACATTTGCCAACAGCTCTAGGAAGTGCACAGCTAGCACCTGTGACTGTTCCAATGCATGGCGTAATGACAACTGGTCAAGGAGTTATATCTGGTTTATCCCTCCAGTCACATGCACCGCAATCTGCCTTACAACAACAGCAGCAACAGTCTTTATTTGGTACAGTTCCTTTCACCAGCCATTTAGAACAGTCATCACATCAAGTACTACAAGTGCCACAGCCTTTGGCTCCTCACCAAGTCCCTACTAATCATTCAAGCCATCTACAGAACCAGCCTCAACAAATAGAGCATTCTCCTAAACCAGCCTCACCACCAAAACCTGCCCAAGCTCCAAGTGTGAATTTAGAGGAGTTGTTGAAAGAACATGGTATAGGGCCTGAAACCTGTTCATCTCCTGATTGTAATTCACCAATAATAGAAGAACCAGTTCCTTCGCAACCAATTGTCAATTCGCCTCATTTGATTACAACATTACAACAGTCTCCAATAATTCTAGAACAGGTAATGTGGTATTTTATGTATTTTTTGATTTGATATGATTTCTTTTTTCTTGTCTTATATGTATTTCTTGAGTTCCATCCTCTTTTACAATTCTTTTAACATTTTCCTTTTAATCAAAGTAAAATGTCTTGCTTTAAAATTTTAATTTATGGAAAGGAAATAAAAATTTATAATTTTCTTTCCATTCTATTTCGCAATCATTTTCAGTATGTGACGGAATTATTAAGTCTAGCACCAGATCTTGGCGTGGAATTGTGCCACCTGTGTTATCGTGCATGCATGTTAAATCTTGTTCATCTGCTGGAGCATTGCCAAAAATTCTGTGCATTTGTTAAATTTTCTCAAGAGATACAGTCATTTTTTTCCAAATACTATTATATTTGATGCAATACTTGGTAAAATTGCTTTAGATGCATACAAATTCATGAAATAAACTTAAAGGTGATTTATGTTTAAGTAAAACAAATGTTTTCCAAGTGGCATGAATGCTTTTTCTATGGAAGAGATAAGCTAGAAGATAAGTGTTCTGGAAGACCTATTTCATCTGGTAAAGTACATGATTTCATTTGATTGAAGACAATTGCTCTGCGTCACTGAGAATAATGGAAGTCTTTGAACATGAGCAAACAAACTATTAGGATTTTTTGTGAATAAAAAATAAGTTTTCTTTCTCTACAGAAATACAATCTTAAAAATTCTTTGATATATTGAAAATTATGTTATCAATATTAGTATTTCTTATTACACCTGTCATAAGTAAATGGTTTGAAAATCAGCTTAAATCTTTCAATGTTATACAAACCAAAGCTCTCAGAATTTCATTGAGTTTTCTATATTGAATACCAAATATTCTGCTCTTTAAACTGGCTAAATAGGAAATTCTCACAGAAAAAATTTGACAGTTGGCAAATAAAATTTTATGTATCAAAATTTACAATAATTTTTTCTTATACACTTCAATAGCTCTAAAATAATAAATCTGCAAATCTTGGAAGGGGACAAAAATAACATCCTGAATATTTTTTTCATATTTTGAATATTAATGTAGAACAAATTATGTCGATCCCCAGATTGTTATATTTCATGGATCTATCTTCCTTGTTGAAATTCATACTGATGAATTTCAAAATAATAATTCACCAACTCATTTGATGAAAGGACTGTTTGAAGTTTCAGAGATTTTTTCATAATAGCTATGGATGTATCAAAAAATATAACATCAATAGTAAGTAAGTATCACAAAAAATATCTTGTTTTCTTAAAGAGTAAATCGTATTAATTCTGTTTTTACTGCAGAAGTACTAGCCATATGCCAAGTCAAAATTATTTAACTGAATCAAACAAATATCTGTTAATTCCGTCGGGTAACTGTTCTGTACTATCTGCACTTAATAAATTACAATAGCCCCCAAAAGTAATTCTTAGATTAGCCAGTAAGATCTTCATACAGTTGCATTTTCATAATCGAATGATTCTGCTTTGAATTCCGGGACACTCAAAAATTTTTTGAAATCAACGAGTGGCCAATCTTGTAAAATTGGGAATGGAGTTCAAAGTAAACATTGATTGGATTTCCCCACAAGACATCAATAGCAATATTTTCAATGACAGAATGAATAAAATCTATGAAAACTTTTATTCAAGCAAATATTTTGAAATTTTAGTAACCATCCAAACAATAGACATAATATCCAATGGGACAAGAAACAAAAGAAAGGGTACACTCAAATCATCAGCAATGTAATTCCTAAAAACTTCTAAACTTCAGCACAGATTCAAATTAAATGATAATGCAAAGTATAATGAACCATATCCAGTATTTGGAACATATTCTTCTGATTTTTAATATATATGTGTCCCACAGAAATCACCCGAAATATATTCAAGATAGACCCAAAGTGCAATGTTACTTTCTGGGAACTTTGGGTACAAAACAGTAGCTAATAACCAAATATTCAGAACATTCTTGCAGAAGATGGAATATTTTGATAATTATTGATTTAAAAGAATATTTTAAGATGATAATAGCCTTTGCTGCTCTATATCTCATAAAACCAGTCAATTAGTCCGATGTGTGCTAAGGTTTTTAATTTTAAATAATTTTGCTTGAATGTTTGTATGGAATGCTTAATATATTTATGTATGTACACTCGGGAATATTGAAAATAGAACACTAAGAGGGAAATGAACTATATTCTACAAACTTTACATAGTAGTTGAATGATGTCTTATATGAAAAGGACCCAAGTTTGGTGCCAATGCACATGACCACACAACTTGCAGTGGTGGTGCAATCAGAAAGTGGGTCCTATATAAACCAGTGCATAATGGAAGATTCATAAAGGTAACAATCACATTCTGACTCTAGGACTTAAGTAAGCAAAGAATGCCAGGTAGATGGGCAAGAAGGCATTTCATGTAGTTAAGCAAGTTTTAGAGGGGTCTGATCATCATGTTAATAACAAGGTGGTCTACAGGCTGCTCTGCTCGCCTGGTCAATTGTTCAGAATGTACCATCAGAACATGTTGGTAGCATAAGACATGAGATGGTACCCACATGCGGAAAACCGGGACTGGAGTGATTACAAAATATTAATGAGGCGAGAGCATTGAAAGAATTTGCCGCAAGCACTGATGGATTCCACAGTGACACATTGCATGATACAGTCAGATGTAGGGCTGCCAGTTTCATAAACTATTTCCAGATACCATGTGGAAGCAAATCTGCAATCCAAGTGCTCTTTTCGAGGACTACCTTTAACATCTAAATATCAGACTCAGGCTACAGAGGTACCAAGCCATTGCAATGTGGAATACCACAGATTGACATAATGTGGTGTTAAGTGGGGAATCCTGGTTTGTTTTGGGAACAGATGATAACTGCGCACAGGTGTGTAGGAGCCCTGATAAATGGTACTATTCCACCCACTCTGTTAAGCACTCCTTGCACAGCAGGAGAAAAGTCTGGAGGTCATAGCCTATAATAGCCAGTCTACTCCAATTTTAGTACGAGACCTTTATGTGCTTGCGTTATATTAAAGACTGTCCTCGACCCCATGTAGAACCTTTCTTAAATGGTTTTCCGAAAGCTATTTTTTAGTCAGGTAATGCTTGTTCACATACAGCTTGAGTAGCTGAAGACTTTCTATGTCTCTGTAAAAGACTCTTCCATAGCTGACCCACTCCAAGAACTTGTCCCTTAAAGAGCATTTGGGGGAGTAGCTGAAATGCCAGATGCGGTAATGTTACTCTGTACAAAATTCAGAGATGACTTTTCTAGATTTGTGAATCCATCTACCTCAGGATAACATTCAACATCTAATCAATTTAATGCTGGACTTGGTTGTGGCATGCATTGCAGCTGGCGGCGGTCTGATGTGCTTTTTAAGTCGCACCTTATTTTTCTAATTGTACTTACCATATTTGTTTCATTGTCTTTATTTTGAGATCAAGCAAATCTCGTTTGTATTATTAAGTGTATTAAATTTCATTTCATTGGGAAGCCTCTTTCTTTGGGGCATTCTTTTCAATGTGCTTAAATATATATGTCTTGATGCTGTATATGGCCAGAAGCCATATTCAGTTTTATCGCCAACTTTATATGAAAAGCATTTAGGTCTAACGTGGTAATTGACATGCACAAAGTTTTGCATAAAGAGCCTAATTACCAAAAAAATATCATGGTGCTGAATCAGATATATTAACTGCATGTTAATTACTGTATTGTGAGTGAAATTTTATGAAAATTTTAATGAAAATTAGAATTAGATCACCCAATTCAAGAAATATACCCTGTCCTTATTTACGACTATCTCTATATTTATCTGGAATAAATTTTGTATTTGCTGCAGAATAGAATTCAGAAGTTTTAAACCAGTTATCAGTGTTTTTTTAATATCTGTAGTCCTTTGATATATTAGACATAATTTACTTTAAAATAATTTTATATTGTATAATTATACTTTGTGCAAAATCGTGCTTTTTCAAAGAAATATAGTTAAAAAATGTATTAAAGAAATTGTATCTAGTTGAATCTCGTAATTTGATATGTCATACTTTTTAAAATATTTGGATTTGATATCTTATAAATTAATTTCTTGACAATATTTTAATAATAATTTCTTGTGTTTTAGCCACAAGGTCACACACCTGTAAAATTAGCATTTACTCAAGATGGTAGTGTCATTGTTCAGTCACAGACAACTCTAAATAATACTCCAAGAGTTCAGCAATATGTTTCCTCTGGTCAAATTCATGGAAGAACTGTTAGCACTACTGTTGGTTCCATTATATTTCCAACTGTTACGACTTCTGCGGTTTCAGTTCCTGTTGTTACTACCGAATCGGCTCCTTCTCGTAACCATTCCACCTTGATTGCAAGGCTAAATGCTGCTCCGGCTATTTCTGTTCCTGATGTGTCGTCTTTAGCACTAACGACATGTGCTGTAACGACCACTGTCACCACGTCAGTAACTACTTTAGTGCCATTGACTGTCCAAAGTTTAAGTGTGACTAATACTCCAATTACCAGTAGTTATATTGTACAAAGGACGAACCCATTAATTTCTGCTGGTGATAGGGTGTTTGTGGCAGAAGATGTGCACACTTCTCAAAGCCACATAACCCCTGTGATCTCATCGAGCTCTTCTACACAAAATGTACAAAATAGAATCAATCATTCTAATTCTACGTTTCAGACATTAATTGTTCCTAATGAGCATCCTATAAGGACAATACAACAGCCACCTAAAATTGTGCAATCTTCTCATGGTGGTGCAGCAAGTACAATGAATTCGCAAAATGTGCAACCTGTTCTACAAAAATGTGGACTTAAAGAAACGCATAAAACTGAAATAGCTGATAATGGTACTGTTGTGCCAAGCCATAACCATTCAGCATTTTCATCCAATGTGCCAAATAACGTAAGTTTCTCCCCCAATTTTTACTGATATATTCATTCTTCATTGATGCATTGTTTTTAGTATTTCTTAAGATTCCTTAAAAATAATCAATAATATCAAGAAGTTGAAATTTTTGAACATGTTTAAAACACTAAAGAATCTTGTCATCTAAAGATTTAATTTGTTGAAAACTTGTTTTTTGTGCTATTTTTGTAAAAATCAAATACAAGTAATTACATAATAGGGAAAGCTGGATTCTGAAATAATTCTGCACTACAAAAATCACATGAGCCTCCTTCTCCTTTCTTATTAGAAAATGTTGACTTTGATATTCATTGATTATGTTTTAATTATTAATCAAGAATAAGGTGTAATTAAACTGTAGGAATCAAAATTGGTTACTTGTGATTTAAGTAAAAACGCATGCTATTAAGATAAGTGCAAAACAGTAAAAAAAAAAAAGATTGAAAGTAAGTACATTTTAATGACATTGATCTGGACAGAATCCAAAAATTACACCAATATTTCTAGAGTTCATCTGTTTGTAGTGTATTTTATATTAATCAGAACTGTATTAAATTTTTATTTTTTTGGTAGGTTCTCCTAAGAGTTCAGAAAGAAATTGCTGAACTTGGTCTTGTGAAAAATCGTTCTGCAGAACAACAAAAGATTTTTCATCAACTTATTGCTGCACAGCAAAGAATGGTGCCTATTTCGAACAAAAACAGGGGAAATCGAGCAAATCAAAATCAATCTCAGGTATAAAGAAAGTTATTAACTTTGTAATTTATTAAATGAAAATTCATTGTTTTTTGCTAATTTAGATATATTAATTATTTGATGAGAATTTATTTTCATTGAATAATATTTGTAGATTTTAACTCGTGTGCAATTTTTATTCTTTTGCTTCTTCCCTCCCCCCTTATTTGTATAAATACTGTTTGCTTCAAATGTACTGTTGCAGAGGTGGGCAAACAATAATGAAATGCTAAGAATTTTTGTAGCACGCAAAGACAATTGGAAAAATCCACCTTGAACCAAGCTTTCCTTCCCGCTAGCGATCGATGATTTATCTTGTATTTTCTTCTAGAATGGCCACATCAATACACATGTGTAGTATAGATATGCTGTACAGTATTTTTCCAGTTGAAGTGGTTAATTTCCATTTTGTCTTTGCTACAGTAAATTATAAATTTCCAATTTTAGTAAAACCTTGAAACCTCTGTAAAAATGTAAAATCAATGATGAATGTTGCATGTTTTTTGAAGAATAGTTGAACAAATATTTTTTTGGAAATACAGGAAATAAAGCAGTGTCTTTATTATGTAAGGAAATGATAGTGTATTTAAGATGTACAATCTGAAACATTATGTAACAAAACATAACCAATATGACTGCAAATTTTCCAAGTAAGAATGGGGGGGGGGGAAAGCTGTGGAATTTGAAAAGGCTGAAAAAGGAAATAATGTTATTTACAAGGTAATCAACACTGCAATATAGTGCTACAGAAGGAAATTTCATGGTAGCCTGCAACCTGGCTAAAGGCAACAGACTTTTTTTATACAATGGAATTCATTAAGCTGTCAATTGTAGAATGTGCAAGTGTATTGCATCCTGATCTTGGAAGCAAATCTGAATGCATTTCATTTGTAAAGGGTTTTAGTGCTGCATATTGTTTCAATTAGTGACAAACTATCAGGACAGCTGGAGAAAGTGAACAAAGAATTAATTTGGTTTTCTTTGGCACTGGACGAGAGCACATATAATGACGACACTGCAGAATTACTAATCATTATGCTTAAAATTAGTCATTGCAGAGGAATTACTTGGCTTAGAATCAATGGAAGATAGAATTATGGGCCAGGACTTGCTTGAATGTATTGTGAATTGTGGGGAGAAAAGTGACATCCTGGAGCAAAATGGCATGCATAACAACAGATGGGGCCAGAGCTTTCAGTTGGAAAAAAAAAATTGAGTATGGTAAGGCTTTTAAGAAACAAGCTATAAGTGCAAGACCCAGACGGTGTTATCTTGTCTTTTCATTGTGTTTTGCATCAGGAAAGCCTTTGTGAAGTTGCACTGGACTTAAAGCACATAGTTAATCCTATTCATAGCGTAATGAACACAATCAATGCTAAGGCACCCCACTATTCACAGTGGATATATTTTCTTGAGTATGTGGAGGCAGAATTTGGAGACATAATTTTACTGCAACATTTTGAAGTAGCTGAGGGTGGGCAAGGTGATAGAGTCGGGGAGGGGGGTTACAGAAATCATCTTATTTCTGGACATGAAAGAGTTATCTCTTGATTTGGTTACAAAAATAGGATGTGAGGAGGGGAGATATGAAATCATGTTTACAGCAGATATATATGAGGAATTGAATGAACTGAAAATGACATTGCCGGGAAAGGGATTGATTGTATGTTCATGAAATGTGGAAGCATGTAAAATCATTCAAAGCGAAAATTGAAGGCAATATTTTGCCATTTCTCTTTATTAGGAAAACTGACAGAGTTTCCACTAAGATTTAGGGATCATCTTCAGAGTTTGGAAGATGAGTTCACAAAGAAATTTCAGAACTTGATGAAAATTTTAGCCTAAATTCCATTTGCTTGTCTCACGACTACTGATATTGGCACACCACCTTAGGAGCTGTAGCTTGAACTTTTTGTTTTACATGTAATCAGATAACACTGTTGAAAGAAATGTTTAATGCTGTGACATTTGTTGACTTTTAAAAGTCTTTATCTGCTGAAAAATTTCCATATATGAAGAAATTTGCTGTGAAAATGTTCTTTATATTTGTTTCTATGTGTATTCATGAATACTTTTTCTTGCTTAATGATCAAGAGTAAATATAGATGCTTATTGACAGACATTAACTTGCTGGTTGTGACGGGAATCTCAACGAGCAATCTCACTCCCATTTTAAAAACTGTGTAGAAAAGTGTAATAGGGTATATTTGTCTCATTAAACTGATTCTAAAATTAAATGTGTTTTCAATTATAGATGATATGAAATTAGCATTATAAATAGAATAATACTGCATCTATTTAATTTAATTTATTGATTTTTTATGATACTATTTATACTCTTTCTGAAATGTAAGGTTAACTAATGAATGTTATTCTTTTAAAAGGCCTGACTTTGCTAACCTTAACTTCCACAAATAGATTTGAAAGTGGTTATTCATATCTTTATCATCTTGTATAGCTTGTTTTGCCATTAACTTTGTTTTTGTGTCATTGATTTGTTTCTCTTTTAAATTTATTTCATTTTTATTGAAAAATAAATTTTTCTGATTTCACCAGCTTATAAAATTTGAAAGCAACGTTGACAAACTGATTCAGAGAGCTCAGGCGAGTTATTCAACTAGTAACGAATCTGCACAGCACTTGCAAATGAAAGGTCCTGTTCTTACTGCACAACCATCTGGTCAGCTGGAAAAACAGCAAAATGTGAATTCTAAAGCTTTAAATTCCCACAGTGTACAATTAGTGAATCTTCTTAAACAAAATTCACCCCAAAATGTAAGTATTTTTTTTAATGATTTTTCTTCAAATGTTTAACAAAATATAAATATTTCTTTTAAATATACAAATATTGTAGCTTAAAATGTAATCATGCATATATTCCAGATGCTTTATTATTTTGTAATCTAGGGAGTGTTCAAATCCATCACCTTTCCTCTTACTTCTCATGCAAATAAGAAATATTTAAAGTTCAAACTTTATTGATCCTTTAAATATATTTCTCTAAATATAAATATATCATTGAATTTTCCTTTCTTTTTATAAATAAAAATATGGGGTTAATTTCTACTTAGTTATTAAGGCTGTTGAAATTAGGCTGTGATTGTTGTTTTAAAAATGTGTACCATGAAATTTTTTTTTTTGCTTAAAGGTGTGTGTGTTAAGATTAAAAGATTTATGTTAATCTAAATCATGGTTCTCAATGAAGTGTTTCACCCACGGGTGGGGGTTGAGGACCAACTGTCACACCCCTTCCCATGGGGAAATACCTGTGAGAATATAGTAAAATCTCATCTAATACAATAGATTATCAAACACATTTTTTAACACATAGTTCCTAATGTTTTCAAGCAAGATCAGTCCACATTAAAAGTAAGTATTACATATTCTCAATACCTTTTTGACTAATGTTTGAATGAGTCACAGCTATCACCATATAGAGCACCATAAAGTGTGTGTGTTTGTATGTTTCTGCTTGATCTACAAAACTTGTAATTAAGAGTTTGGACAGGACACAACAAGATTAACAAATAGACTGCAGATCAATCACGTGCCAGAGCATGATGTGGTTCCATCACCTGTGTGCTGGCATGGGATGTGGGGTGATGTCTCGGTAGCCAGTCATGCTGGCTCTGGAAAATTTCTGATTGATCATCCTCTAATTTATTTGGCACTGTATGTAGGGTATTTCTGTTGATATTGGCATGGAGTGATGATTAGAAACTTGATAAATAATCTTGGTTTCGAAATGAATATATTATTTTTCATTGAAAACATAATCTTGTGATATGAGTTATACTGATGATAGCTTGGAAGGATATTACCATTGTAATTTTCTTTTAATAAATTCAATTGTAATATGTATACTTGTTCATAATACACATTTATTTAAAAATGCATACTGTCACTTATTTTTCTCATTTTGGGTTCACTTTTTGCATGCCATGTGGCATCTGGGAAAAAATTTGACATGTAGTGCCAATCCCACGCTGGCATGTAATTTAGAATTACTTCAATGAAAGGCTTAAATTATACTTAGGTATCTCATAATTATCTTTTATTACTATTTTTAAATCATATTTCCTTCAATAAATATGTTGGCATCTGGGTACAATCTACTTCCATGTCAAAACATTAACCATCAATCCAATCTCGAGTGACTGGCATCAATGTGTTAAGGCTACGACTAATGTGCCATTGCAAATTACCATGCATGCCATCTTTTTGAGTTCCCTATTTAAATTTAGAGCATTGCTCTTAATTACATGAAATAAAATGTATTCAAAGAAGTGAAAGAAAAAAGGAATGTTCTGTTTGATTACCTTTTTATTTAAAAGTATTTTTAAAAAGTTATTGAAAGTATGAAAACTCTCAACCATATTATTTATTTCAAGAATTTAATGTCTCTCTCCTCCCCCCCTTTTCACATCTAAAAAAAGTGATAATTTTTTTTTTTCTAAGTAGAGGGTGGTGAGTAATTCTTTTTGAAGGGGTGGTAGGCCATGTTCTAAATTAGCATTAAACTGTAGATGGTGATCCCAAATGTGGTTGCAAAGCAAATTGTTGGAAACATTAAATTTTTTTAATTTCAGTACAAGAATTTAAAGAATTAGGTTCATTATCTTTAATTTAATATATAACATCTTCTTTGCAGTGCAATTATAAAATTGTTATTTTGGCTAAAAGGAGCAACAAATAATTTTCATATTGAAAAATATATCTAAGTGCATTATTTTAACAGTGTCACATTGTAATTTCATCTTATTTAAGGAATCAAAATATGCCTACAGTCATATATGTAATGTCCTGCACCATACATGTAGTAAAGGACAATTATACTACTATACTAGAAAAGTGAAAACACTTTTCTGGCATTTCTGTTTCGTCACAAGTGGTACAATTCAATACTGTAATTTACTGTTTTATTTGGCTAAGGGTTGCTTTTTATTTCATTAACTGTTATAATAGAAGCTATTTTATTTATATTTTTAAAAAAATTATTTTTTATTGATGGATAGTAAAAATTTATAGCATTTCATTTTAATTTAACTAGTGTTTATTAAAACTTAGATAAATTTTTGCAAACAAAACAATATAATTTCAGTTGGGAGAAAGGGAGTGAGTGGTTTTATTAATGTCACACTAGAACCAACATGGGGGCAATTGATGATGGACTTCCCAATTTTGAATCTTGGGAGTACATTCAAAATTTTTAAGTAAAGGAGTGGGGTTGCAAGACTAAAGAACCACTGATCTAAATAAATCTAAGAATCTCCCACCCCCAGTGATGCTTGTATTCTTTTAAAATAGCTTAAATATAATCCATAATTTTACAAGTGTCTTTTAGAGTTGGGTCTTTTTGATAATTTAATGTATTAAAATAAAAAATTATTTCGTTACACAGCTCTTGTAATATTGCAAGTTTCATATCTTATTTTTTTTTTATTAGGCTACTACAAAACATATAACTATTGCAAGTACTACAACAGTTTCTGGAATATGTGATAGTACAACTACAACAGTAGAGTCTTCTATGACTGTTCATCCAAAAGTAAGTCATTTTGATTATGTTTTAGTTACAGAATTAACTTAAGTTTCAGCTAAATTGTTCTTATAAAATAATATTGCATGTTTAACCAAAGTAAAAATATTAAAGTAAAACTTTTTTATAACATTTTGATTCTGTAAGCGTTTCAAAATATTAAGTAGTTATTGTAAATCCTATGTAGTACATTGATAAATGAAGATAAATTTTAATAATGTGTAATTTTTATGCCCTTCTTTGTTTTTTGCAGGCAAGCCAAGCGATAAGTACTGCACAGCCAAGGTTACAAACTCCTCATCTTCAATGTACTAAAACATCTAATGAAGTTTCACAGGTGAGAATTTTTTTTAAAGAAATTTAACATTTTTGCTGTAATATAAATTTTTAAAGTATTTTATTTTTCAGAAACAGTATGTAAAATTACAAATGTCTAATTTTATAACTTCTGTGAATGAAAAAATAGCCAGAGCATATATATATTACATATTGTAAAAATTTAAGTATTAAAATTTTCTCAAAATTCCGTCATTCTGTTGCTTAACAAAACAGAATTTTTGTAATGTAAGTAAAATGTAGATTTAATTAAAAATTTTACGTATTTATTTTCTCTAAATTCTACGGTTGTTATCTTTGCTAAAACTTTTGAGCAACATGCAAAGTTCAGTGTTTACTTAGAATGACTAATCATAAAATTAATTTTCAGAAAGATATACGGTAAAACTTTGTTTAAAAAACACCTACTTTCTGAGCAAAACAAGTGCACTTAAGTTTTATTGCATTTTCTATTTGTAGATGAAGTAGCACTGTATGGCATATGTTACTGGTGATAAGAGGTGATATCAAGGTTTTGTTGACTTTGTACAAACTATATGATTTTTTATACATTCATTGCTGTAAGAAGATTTAAGAAAAGAAAATATTTTAAAATACATGGATGTTTACAAACATTGCAAACCAATTCAAGTTATAAGGTTCTGGTTTGACAAGATTCTACTGAATGTAGATTATGTATGAATTATATACTTTTTCTTCTAAGCTTATGTCGGATACTGGTACACTGCACTGATTAACATGCTTTATGTTTCATTATGATCAATATCAAAAATCAAAATTTTCATTTATTTCAGTTGTTCTTTCAAAATCTAATCTAATGTCTTTAAAACTGATAAAATGTATTGTCATTTGATTTTATATGTTGATGCTTATCTTTTTTATAAAAATATATTAAGATCATATAATAAATAGTAACTTCATTTTTCCCTTGTTAGTTTTTGCTAAAATTATGACTTGTGTTACTGAAAATTTAATTTTAAAATAATATTACTAATAATAAATTTGTGCCATTTTTAGCATCAAGTGATTGTAAGACTTCAAAAACCTGTACAGCAGCAATCTGTCCAGTCTTGTCCAAATCCTGTCCAAAGAAAGGTAGGAATAGTGTAATATACACATACACACATATATGTGTATGTGTGTTATCTTTTTGATGTATTAGTGAAATGTATTTTATTAATTTATGGAAAATAAAGTTAGATTTATTAATATTATGTTTTAGTTAAAATTGTATTGATTAAATTTTGTAACCTTTTCTTGCTATAATTCTTTTAAGTAATGTGAAGAATTTAAAATAGGAATTTTATTTTTCCACAGGCTCCGTCGCCAGTTAAAAGAATTGTAAATACAGCCTTGTAAGTATATAATTTTATTTTTCAAGATCTGTATTATACTTTGTTCTTTCCATGAAACTTAAATTTACAAGTGATAGTATAGTTCAGATTGAATGCATGTGTATTCTTTGACACTTTTTAAATAAAGTATTAAAAATACACCCTGATTAGAGTATATGAATTTTGTGGTGTGAATTAATATGAATAGAAAATATAAGTTGATTTTAGGAAGTGAGAAGAATATGATTGTTATTTTCAGGTGTAAAAGGTAAATATTGAAATTAAATTTGTAAGTGATGGCATGTTGCTGAGATTTTAATGTAATAATATTTTTTTTTTTATCATTTATGATTAAAATAACTTCATGAAAGTTTATCATTTTTTTTATTTTATGGAATTAAGTTCACTGGACAAGAAATAACCTAGAAATGATTATAAACTTGGGGGATAAGAGATTTTATTTAACTTAAGTTTTTTTTTTTTTTTTCTTTCCAATAACTGAATTTTTTTAGTGTAAAATGTATTCGCTGACTTAACCTGATTTAAAAAAAATGTAACATTTTTTAAACTATCTAATATGCTTGTGTATTTTCGTTTATCAACCCCTTGCTGTGTTTCGAAGGTTTTTTGAAAAAAAAATATACTTCTTTAAATGTTATAAATTTATTTATGTTGGAGTTTTCTACAAACATTAAAAACAGAAAAGTATTATATGACAATATAGTCATGTCAAACTTTGTTTTCTAATTTTTTTCAATTGTTTATAATCAGCAGAAAAGAAAGTGATAACAAATATATAATTTGCATAAATATTTCTAATATTTTATGATTTATTGAATTTGAGTGTAGAAAATTGTACTTTTTATTTAGCCACCTAAGGGTTTTTTGTACAAACACAAAATGCTTTTCAAAACAAAGTGCACTGCTATAAATTGTGTGAACTATTATGGTTTATGTAAATAATACCAACACAAAATTAAGTGAGAAATGCATGACTTGTTTAAACTAATTTGAATTCATCCATCAGATTCAGTACAGTTTCAGTTAGAATTATAGTTGCCTCATTGAAGTATTAGTGTCAAAATATTATTAATATTTTTAATTTTTTATTTTTATTTTATGGCTGCAATAATTATGTTTAGCTTGAAGTGTATTCAGTTGAAGTGTGTAGTGTTTGATTAAGTTATAGTATATGAAAAAAATATTATCCTCTTCAATACTTTATTGTTTGCTGTAATTCTAACATTAAATTATATATTTTTTATAGCACAATTATTTGTTTTAATTTTTTAACTATCATAAGTTGGCATTGTTTTTGTTTGTTAGAAATGTCTGGAATCTAAGGAAAAGATTGTGTGGAATACACTAATATACATAAAAGTAGTCATTTTGTTTTAGAATTTTCAGATAATCTTTCAAGACAGAACTATTTAATGAATAATTATATTACTAGATTATTTAAAACTTTAGAATCCAACTATTAGCAATGTTATGTTATTGCGAGGAGATCATTGTAGAAAAGCCCTTATTTCAATAATCTCATTCCCAACTTCCTGTGATATAGAGTGTAATATATATATATATATGTCCCTATAATGTTGAAGCTATATTTTCTGCAAGAAATCTTAAAACATAATTAAAATTCTATGGAGGGTATGAGTGTATTTAGATGATTATTCTTTGTGTGGGAGATATGAATAATAATTAAGAGAAAAAAGTTTGAATAAATAATTTCTAGTACTTAATTTCATTTATATGATTTTTATTTTCAGAATTAGTGAGCAGCTGAAAAAGGATCAAAATAGAGCTGTTAATCCTGATGTAAAAACTCCATTCTTATCCAGATATGATGCTTGTACACGATTATTCAGTTATCATGTATATAATTCAAATGAACCATCAGCAGCTGAGATTGCCGAAAGTATGTTAATAGTATAATTTTATTGTGTTACATTTTTTTTATTTTTTTATTTAAAATCTGAGTTGGTTTTTTTTTTTTTTATAGCGGATCGAAGATTTCAGGAAACATCTGTTCTATTAGTAAATAGAATGAAATGCCTGGAAAACAGATTTTGTGCTGCACAGCTTAAGAGCAGCATGGTAAGTGTATTGCTAAGCTGATAGATAGAATAGAAATTCAAATTAAATTGAAATAAGTTTAGTGAAACAGTTTTATCATGGTATTAATATGTTTTTTAAAAACACATTTATAATAACATTGTGTCATGAAAGTAAATGAAAGAATGAAATATCTGATTTGGTAAATAAGTGTAATAGAAGAAGTATGAGTAATATTTTGTAGTATTAGATGTTAAGAATATTTGTTAATTATTTTCTATTTTAAAATTTTAATTAACATATTTTAGTTGTGAATCAAATGAGTTTTTTAGTTATCGAAATGTATTTTGCTTATGTTGTATTATCACATAACTTGCAGCTGCCTTATCCAACATCTGAAAAAGTACAATTGGAGAGGTTACTCATTGAAGAAGAGCAAGTGGCTTTACAGGAAGATAAAACTACTATTGCAGAAGGAAAATGTATGTTTAATTTCATTTATTATAATTATTTCTGTGGATAGACTTATAAACTTCAGTTTTTTTTATGTATGAATGTATATTGAACTCACTGTAACTTTTGTTTCTTCTTTTAAGTTACTTATTTCATATTATTTATTAACTAACTTTAGTTTTATTTATATATTGTGATTATAATTCTTGTGATGATAACAGTCTTTCTCACTTTGATTGTCAAATAATTGGTATATGGTTCATAACATGCATTTAGGAAAAATGCATTGTCTCATTGGATAAGTCCCTTTACTGAATATATATACTGAGTTCAAAATCACACAGTGTAAAACATGCTCTAAGTGCACTCTACTTTCCTGATTATCTTCTTGCTATTTACTTTTAATCCATTTGTTTCTATGAAAGGTTGATAAAACATTAGCTAGCTGGTAATTCTATTTTATTTTAATTCTAAATATATACACATTACAGTAAATAAATTGAAATTTTATATTATATCTCTCGGAACTTGATAAATGGATGTTAATTGTAATTGTTCAAGAACCATACTTGACAGAAGTTAATTGTGAAGATTTACTTCTTGATTTTAATTTAATAAATTTTATATTTAAATATACTCATATTAAGGAAAGGGATTTTATGTATACTTCAATGTCTTCATTCAATTATACCATTGAGGTTATTTCATGTTATTGCTTTATTAAGTTGAATTTTGATTAAAAATCTTGTAAAAGTTCAAAATCGTAATTCATAAGATGTAAAAACTATTATAAAATATTGAATACAAATTTTTGAATATAGTTGTATTGAATTATAAAATGAAACTCATTTTTTATTCCTGAAGTGAATACCTTTTTCCATTATTTGTATTAAACAATAAATTCTGTAAATAATTAGCGAAACAATTTGGTAAATTTTAAGCATATCACGAAATAACTAAAATTAATATAATTGGTATGAAATGGTGATGAATGTCATTGATTTAACAAATATGATGAAAAGTCATTGGTTTATTTCATTGAAATTTAGTACACAACTGCCCCATTCAATGAGATATCATATAGCAGCATGAAAGAATCAATAAGCTATTAATGTTTTGATGCATACAGTTGAAGTTGAAAATTGTGAAAATCTAAAGTGTCATGTTCCCTTGAATGACCAGCTTCAAATGGGCTATTTGCTTTTTTCAATGTATCATCTAAATGCTTATGAGAATTTTTGTACTTTAAAACAAATGTCGTGATTTTTCATACAATGATTCAAATTTTAAAGGAAAAAAGGCTGAGGCTGAATTGTTGATAATTATGTTCTACTGTTGAATTTGGCAAAAAATGCTTGATAAAAATTGTGGCTAATATTATGGATTGCTATCTAGCATTAGAAAAAAATATGAGATTTCTCATTTTAAAAGTTCTAGTGGCTGTTGTATAAACTGCACATGCACAAAATTTATTGGTACCATGTACATAACTTGATATATTAATTACTGGTTTAAGATAGTCTGGAGTATTGTTTTGCTCTAGACCAGTGTTTCTCAACCTTTTTTAGGCAATGCCCCACCTTAACACTTCTGACATTTTTATACCCCCCCCCCCCCATACATAATTTTTAACATTTAAAAATTATTTTGTTCCCTTAAGAAATATATATATAAGTTTTAGGAAGAAATCACTACTTAATTACTATAAAAACATCGTAAGTAAAATTTCAAAACATATAATAAAACTGAAATTCAAAATAATTTTAATATTGATTTTTCTATATTATTTTAGTGCGATCCTTGCGCTTGCTGCACAGAGATTTTATATTAGGTTCCAATTTACTTAGCTTTAATCTCAAGTCTCCATGTTGTGTTATTTGAAGTCGATTTCTTTTTTTGATCAGTAAATCATTTGCGGCACTAAATCCACATTCAGCTAAATATGGAGATGGAAACGGTAGTAAAAGTTTTCTTGCACATTGGGTTGCATTTGGGTATTTAATTTCAGTTTCTTCACAAAGCCATGCCATCGCTCCTTTTATATTAAATAAAGTTTTTACTGATTCATCATTTTGCAATTCTGCGAGTTCTTCTTGATACTGCATATTTGATATATCAGACAATTCCACTAATATTGGTTGCATCATCCATGTTGGGAAATCAATTTGTTTTAAATCAGAAAATCTTTCTTTAAAAATCAGCGGATATAGTATTCAAATGATTGACAATAACAAGTACAGCGGCATTAGTTACTTCACATTTTTGGAACCAATGAAACTGGTCAAAGTTTCTGTTGTTAATATGTTTCTGATACAACTCTATTGGTAATGAAACCAAATATCTTTGCTTTGCATCGACGAGTGTTTTATTTGGTCCTTGAAGTTGCTTATTAATATATTTAGTTTTTCAAAGATATCGGTTAAATAACTTACAAATGCTTTACCATCAATTGTTAGCACATACTTCTTTTCAAGTTTTTCGCTTAAAAAAACACTAATAGCATCAAACAGTTGCATAAATCTTCTCAAGCAGTTTTCTTTGGATAGCCATCTTACTTCAGTATGAAGTAAAAGTTTCACAGGGTCTTCATTTTGTTCCTTACAAAATAACTTGAAAAGATGCTCACATTTGGCACTAGCTTTAACAGTATTAACACACTTTATTACTGCATGTAGTACTTCATTTAGAACAGGCGAGATATTTTTAGCTACCTAATTTACCTTATGAATAACATAATGTACAATAATCATTTCTGGATTCGCATCTTTCATAAATTTTAAGCAGCCATCTTTCTTGCCCATCATATTAGGGGTGCCATCGGCAGCACAAGATGTTATATTTTTCATTGGTATATCATTGACATCTAAGTAGTTTTTTTAACTTATTATACATATCTTTGGAGGTAGTGGTGCTTTCTAATCTTTTACAGAACAACATTTCTTCAGCAAAATGACCTTCATCAATAGATCTTACATAGGTTATCAATACTGCCTCACTGTCTCTCAAGGTTGATTGGTCCATTTGTTTTGAGAAATTTCTTGTTTTCAGCTTTTCAACAAGTTGTTTCTCAATATCTTCACTCATTTCGTCTATTTTTCTGCTAACAGTATTGTTACTAAGTGGCAAAGCTTTTACATCTTTGTCATCTTTTTCCAGCACCGTTTTTAGAAATGCTAATATTGACGGTTTTATCAAATTCTCTCCTAGAATGTGATTTTTTCCAGTTTTAGCAATTAATAAAGAAATTTGATAACTAGCGTCAGAAAGACAATTGTTTGTTAAAGAACGAACAGTAAATAGAGAAATGTTCTTTTTTCAAACTTTTCCTTTAAAGTTTTAAAATAACTCAAATCCGAATTTATATGAGTACGATGTTTCGCCTTCTAATGCACCTCAAGATGACCTTGTTTCATTGATTCGTTGGTCAAGCATTATTGGCTTAAAAGACAGAACGGCATCTGTTCATCGTGAACAGTGGTTATGAACCCAAATTTTAAATATTCCTCCGAGTATTGACGTGTTTTTTTCATGTTTGTTCCACTCATTTTATTATGGGGTAAATAATCTGTGAAAAAACAATATAATAAAATATGTGTTAAATTAATTCAATATGATAGAATAAACGTATACGCAAAGAACCATATTTATAACATATACGCTTTTTATTATACCACATTTATAACATATATTTATAAACATATATGCAAAGAACCATATTTATTTAAATGTATATAATATATTTATTTAAATGTATATAATATTTTTCACTTGACAAACATTTCTTTAAAGTTAAATGGTTCTAAAATTAAAATAAATATAAATAAAATCAAATACTTGCCTATTATATCTATACAATATATATGAATATACTTGTTAAATTAACGATTAATTAACAGACATTTATTTCAATTTTACACCAAATGAATGATTCTGAAACACTACAGAAGTTGAGTTGGGCCAATTAGGAGTGAACAACGACATTGTTTAGCGAGTTTTAAAACGTCTGGATTTCCCCGTGATAGGCGGCACACTCCGTGGGGAATCCCCGACGAATTTCACTTGATGACTCTAAGCACCACGTTGATATTTTGGTAACGTGTAAAACGAAATTATACCTAATAAGTATTTACAGCATTTTTTGTTAAATTTGTCACCGATATCTAGCATTGCATTTAAATAACCCAATGCAAAAGGGTTAAAGTTGTGTCAGGTCCATTTTTAAATTGCCCCCTTAACTATCAAATTGCCCCCGTGGGGCGTGGGCCCCATATTGGGAAACACTGCTCTATACTTAATTTTACTACTTCTAAATGTGGAGTTATCAGGTTGAATGAGTTAAAGCAAAATTCATTGCAGATTATAGTGTGTTTTTGGTAACACATTTTTAGCCAAAAAGAAGGTAACATCTAGTGCAAAAATTTTTTCAAGTAGACGAATAAATTTGAATAATGATCCTGCAAAGCAAATGGTTGGATCAGGTTTCTTGCATACTGATGACAACTGCACAATTGACAGGCATTTCATTATGAATGATTGTCGTATTAAAGTTAGTTTGTGATATTGCTGAATTGACAAGCATTCCTAAGAGTTGTGTTCGTGAAATTATATGTAAATTTAAGCTTTTGTGAAATTTCAGCTGTAGAAGTGCAGAAATGTTCTCTTTTAAACAAAAATCAATTTAAACATGCACTTCTTCAAAATCTTTCCCAAAGTTAACAGGAAGGGAATTTTTTCATCGAAAATATCATTACAAGAGATGAAACATGGGTTTATTAGTTCCCCTGTCAAAGCAACATTCTATGATACGTAAACATTTGGTTTTCTCGCAGTTCTTTTAAAAAATAACCCTTGCATCTTCTCTCAATAAACTATAACAACAATGTTCTGATTTAGAGAAGGTTTTCTGCTGTGTGAATTCCTTGAACTACGCACTACCATTAACAATGATAGATAATGCCAAACTTTCCAGATCTTCATGCAGCTGTAAGAAGTAAATCCTAGGAAGATAACATGTACTTTCGTTTAATGGTGTGTGATATTGGGATTTTGTGAAATGTATTAAATATTTTCTGTGATTATAAATGTTAACGTTTTGTTTATACCATGTATTATTAGATGCTCCTTGTATTTACAATTTAGTTTAATTTTGGAAGCCAACATACTATTGTATCCAAGCAAGGGAATATAATTAGAATAATCAGTAATAATTTATTTTGATAGTAATTTATAACTTTAAATGAATACTAAACTTTGAATGTTCACTTATTTAAAATATATTTAAATGCACAACAGCTATCATAATATAAGCATTTTACATTTTTACTTCTTTAAAAAACATTTGTAACAAACTGTGACAATTAAACAATGGTCAAAGATGGATAATTTAGGTGTTATTAGCATGTTTAAGAATGTTGATGTATGTGTGTGTGGCGACATTATTAAATCTCATTATTACTCTTTACTTATATGATGATTCTCTTTTATTCAGCTCTAGCTATTCCACCAGCTCGTCAGTATTGGTTACAAAAGATGTGCAGAAAAACACCTTCGCCTGTTTTCTCTAATTTTCCTGATGAAGAAATGCAAGAAGAACAGAATGTGTTTGATCATGAGGACCATGATGATTGCTTATGCCGAGAAGCCAGTGATCATCTTACTCCAGAAGACAGTGATCCCATTTACAAAGAGGATGACAACTTAGAAGCACCTGTGATTGACAGTTGTGAAGACATTGTTGTGCCACAGCATGATGACAATTGTGAACGAAGTCCTCCGACGCTTAAGAGAATAGTGATAAAACCCAATAAGTGTTCTGAAAGTGATTCTGAGGACTCTACGCCTATGCGTAAACGTGTTAAATTTAACAGTAACACAGTGTTCAAGTCAGAAGCAAGTAGCTTGATCCAGGATAGCTCAATTCAAAGGCCACTTGTTGCTAAACATGATGAAGAAATAAAGACTAATCACAAATATCCGTTCTTATCTCGTGAGATGTTCCATAGTGATAATAGGATAGATATGGTGTCTGAACTGAGGAAAGAATTTAATATGTCTCCTATGGAGATTGATGATGATGCTCGGGTTGGTTCACATTTGGATTTCGATACTTCCAGTGGGGTCAATCATCTTGTAGACTTTGAACCTCCTGTTGCACGGACGGAGGAATCATGTGATTCTAATTTGTTATATAACAGTAGTTTAAGAAATAACTGTACTGTTAAATATGATTTCAGCATACTGAATGAATGGACTGAAGAGTATGCCCACCAGCCCAGTGAGACAGATGTGGCTGTTGGAAACATCATAAGTAATCATGACAATCCTTCTGACTTAGACTTATCTGGGTTGGATGGGTTGGAAGATCATTTAGATGATAGTCAGCATTGCATTCCAAACGGCATTCAAGATGATCCATGTGAAGAATCTGAAATGAACTACGTTGGTTATCAAATTCCTAAACACCCTAAGAGGTTTCCAGACTCATCAGTGCAACCTATGAGTAACTGTTCCAACAACCAAACACAGAGTGCCATCAAAAGTATTATTGGACCATCAACAGATAATCGTTCCTGTTATGACAGTGTCAACACAGACTTTATGTCTCTTAACAGGCACAGTCATAATGCGCACATTGGTGGCTATAGTAGTAGTATGAGTACTGAAAGAGGTACAACAAGTAAACGGAAGAGTGAACCTGATCTGGACGAAGCAGTTCGAAGCATTTTAATGTGAGGGAAATGGTTCAAATTGTCAATTTATGCAAGCTGCCTGCCCAAATTTATGGTGCACTTATTTATTTTTCTTGTTATTAAAAAAAAAAATTGTTGATTTCATAATCATTTGTGATATAAAAATGTTTTTCATAGTTTGAGATAAAAGAAAAGGGAAAATTAAAAAAAATAAAAAAAAAAAAATGAATAATGAACTTTCCTGACAAAATATTTCATTTTTAGAAAAAAATTGGAAGGGGAAAAGAAGCATTCATGTTGATACATGCTTTCCTTATTACTTTATGAATTCTTAAGTATTTTGACTTGAAATATATTTTCATTTAATGGAGTTCATTGTTTTATATGAATTATTAGTTACTCTTTTCTATTGTGCAGTACAAATGAAATACTAATGTATTTTGAATTGTAAATGTATTTTGTTTTGGGTCCCTGAAGATTAAAAATTTTTGCTCAAGCCCAAATGTACTTAATCTTGCTCATTTTATTCTATGCAATATGAAGCTTTGTCTTTAAATTGAAAGTGTTGACTTTTACAGCTTGCATGTTTACAGTTTAATGAATTATGAAATAAAAAAAAAAATCATGTCTAATTATTGTTCCTGGGTGCTTCTCTGTTAAGCATTATTTCTAAATTTTATATCCTTGATCAAATTATAGAAAATAATTATGTGGGGCATACTGAAATGAGAGTTAACAAATATTCTATCATCATTAAGAATAAATTTTTCTCTCTCCTGCCTCCACCCTTTTTTCAATGAATTCCTTCAATCCCCCCTTTTTTTTTTCTCTCTTTTCAGTATAATCTGAATGTGTTGTATTTTTGAAATATTTATTTACCATTACTTTTAAAATTGTTATTTTTCATAGTAAAACCTGTTTTCTTTTGAAAAGTTATTGTTACAAAAATTACATAATTGTTATAAATAATTTAAAAATTTTTTTTGAATAAATAGTTTGTTTTTTAAGTATGTATTCAAAATTGAACTGGTAATATTGTTATGTCAAGCTATTTTTGCAAATATGATTTGGCAGTAATTTAAAAAGATTTTTATACATTAAAATTTTCAACTTGAAACTCCAAATGGGAATTTTAAAAGAATATTTTATATTGATATTTCATGAAAAATTGTTTAAAAATTTTATATTTCATTGAAGAAAAAACATTTTTTATTATTGTGATTTTTATGTTACAGCTCAAATTATCAGTGTACAAACTATATAGTAATTACTGTATTCCTAATTGTTTTATTCTGGAATATTATTCAAAATTTGGATTCTTGTGTAAATTCCTGTCGACTATATTCTCTAAACAAAAAAAATTACTGATTAATTTTGTGGATTCCAAAATTTTGAAAGCCTGAAGATCAACTAAATTGCACTATAAATATGCCAAGGAATTGCAAGAGCAGACTCATTAGTTTCTATCTTTTTATGGAATTAAAGATTTTTGGCTGCTAAAATGATCTGCATAAATTGATCCAAAATTATTCTGACTTTCATAACAGGGTTTTACACAAATACCAAATTTTGTTCGAAATCTAAATATTTTTCTAACAGCTTTTCTCCGGTTTTGCTGGAAAAGTTAAACTTTTACACATTTGTTAATATTTCAATACTTATTAAAATACTGAGATCAGTGCTTGTAATATTCGTACTGATAATTAATTTATAAAGACAAGATAACTAAAATGTCTAAAATAAAATATTGTACATTGGCTGAAGAATACTGAATAATAATTACTTACGATTTTAGAAATTTTCTTTTTCTTAACAGAAAATATGATTTATACATAAACATGAAGTGTTTAAGGAGCTTCTGCGTAATAAAGATTGGTATGTGGGTGGATGGGAGGGAATTCTGCAACTTTATTATGTATTGCTCTTTTTAGGGAAAAATTATGCATAATAAAGATTGGTATGTGGGTGGGAGGGAATTCTGAAACTTTATTATGTATTGCTCTTTTTAGGGGTAATTTTTTCCCAAGCCGTATCCTAATTATACAGTAGTAATGAATGTTTGTTTAGAAAGCTAAGTGTTAAGGTAGTATGGTCATATGATTTAAAAATATAAAAATTGAATATGTTGTAGATTTCAGTAACAATGTAAATCAAATGTTAAGTTAAAATAATCAACACTGTTTTGTATAGGTAACATTTTAAAACAACCAATTTTATCATGCAAAAAAAATGTGTTTATCTTATTTAGTAGGAGGAGACTTAATTTAACTTTTCGGTGTGTTGTATTTGAATGCAAATTATCAGTGTTTCTCAAAAAAAAAAAAATTATTATTAAGTTTAATTTGAATTGACTTCTCTAGAAATTATTTCTCTTTAACATTTCATTTTTGTCAATCAATAAAGGTGGAAGATTTTATTTTTATATGATGTTTTAAATCAAAATTATTAATGTTTTGGCATATATTTTTGAATTTTAATGTTTGTACTTGTGGATTATAGAACCTCAGTAAAAAGTTCTCTAATTGAGCATTTTTAATTCTTGGAGATTTAGATTACTACTTCAATTTTGGCAATTGAAGAAAACAGTATCAAAGCAGATTGAATTAATGTCAATGTATGTAATGATTTTATTTTTTTGTAGACTGTACTAAATGAATAGTATTTTATCTTCTAATTTACTAGAAAACAATTAAGTCTTGATGACATTTTAATATTAAAATTGAAATTTAGTTGGGAACCGCTAAATGTGCTTTGGAGTAAGAGGAAGGAGAACACTATATAAAGTTCTTGAGGTATAAGTCTAGCTTAAAAAAATATTTTTTCCTCTTTTACAGTTGATATTTAATTCATAGGTGGGTAATAAAGTTTTATTTCTGATGTTCTAGAAATTGTCAATCTATTATTTGCAAAATATGAATTTCTTTTTAACTTCTGTAATAAATTTTTTTCATATATTTTTCCTTACTAATTTATAATATAATTATTACAAGCACTGATCTACATAATTAAAGGAATAGCTAGGCAGCTTGAATTTTTTGGCCTCCTGAATAAATTTGACTGTTTTGAATGACTTCTTCCTTGAATGGTGGTGTCATTGTACTCGCTGCGTGCTACAAAAATCTCTGGGTTTCTCCTCTGCCCAATTTGTATCAAAACGAAAGAAAAAAATTGTAAATACTTTTCATGTTTTTCTAGAAAGTGCCTAATGGCGTGATGCAATTTTCACACTTCTTGAAATCAGTAGTGTAACAGTATCCTATTTTTATGTTTACAAAATTTACCCCATTTCATTGATTTTTTTATATACATTTTACACAGTTTTAAATGATCTGTTAAAGTTAATGCTTGGTGAAATATTGCATAATATTGATAATATATTAATTTGCTTTTGTCAGGATATCACCTGATTTGTAGTTTGCTGAAACATATTACTAATATATTTAAAAAAAAAAATGTAAATTGCACAGTTAAACTTAAAAATTGTTGTTTATACTTGTTAATCCTTTAAGATATATTAAATGGACATGGTTACACTGCTGGTTTTTCTCTAATTTAATTATGCATTATCATGTTCGTAGAAGACTAAATTTAAATTTGATTTTAAATTATTTTTCTTTTCAATCAAGTGTGAACTTGTACATGTACTTAAATGTTGTTTTATGTATATTACTGTATTAGAATATTAAGTTATTTTAAAGACACTTTGCTTTTCAAATGGATTTAAATGAAGTTTCAGTATAGTTCATCCCTTATTTTTGTTTGTTCTTTTTGTTGAATGAAAAAGGAGGAATTATTTTCTCTTGCTTATTTAGTACAAATTATTTTACAGTCTCTTTCTGTTATGCATTACTATATCTAAAATACCATATATCAACATATGTATAAATACATATTATGTAAACTTATAAAGATAATGTATATTTTACTGTGTGAAAAGCACATTTTTGACTGTGATGTAGTTGACCGAGGTGAAAACTTTGGAGAAAAAAAGTCACCAATGTTTAATATTCATCATCGGTTTATTGTCTTTCATTTAAGGGTTGCCTTGATGCCATCCTCTTAATATTCAAATATTGTACTGAAATAATGGGGAAGCAAAGCGTCAGATATTGCATGTACATGTTTGTATGTGATATGCTCAAATTATAAATAATTTGAATTGTATATGTAATTTCAAATTAATTGTAGCATCTCAGGGGTAGCAGTCATTACCTGAAGAGATTGTACAGATGAATGATTTCTCATTCAATTTTTTACTAAAAAATAATTGTAAATATTTTATTAAACGTCATGAACGTGTGAATACAGGTGTGTTTTTCTGATTTTCTTTATCCACATTACACCACATGGACCATTCCTAGTTTGGAATACAATTTTAATCCTAGGCATAGGTTTTTAATTCATTTTTGAAATCAAAATATGAAATAAAATGCTACTGTTATTAATTTCTTTTGAGAAATCTCAAATTTAAATCAATACACTTGTAATTTTATTATTACTGTTTGATTTCACTCATATGAAAGTATGTTAATTTCAGTTTAATTTTCTACTGTGTGTTAAACTGTAGTGGAACAATTAGAGAAAATTTTAAATATGAAA
The DNA here is from genome assembly GCA_019974015.1 of Nephila pilipes. Taxonomy (NCBI): domain Eukaryota; kingdom Metazoa; phylum Arthropoda; class Arachnida; order Araneae; family Nephilidae; genus Nephila; species Nephila pilipes. The sequence continues at coordinate 67,467 of BMAW01091145.1, forward strand.
TGAATATTGTTGCATAAATTATTCAAATTCTTTCTTGAAAATACTTGGAAAAAAAGTGCCTTTATCCAACTGCAATGCATGAATTTAATTATTCGAGATTTTATTTATAAATAATAAAATTCTGTTAAATTTTTATTTATATCATCTGATCGTATCCAAAACTTTAAAATTCCAATAAATTTCGTACCGCTCAAAAAAGAAAACTATGACCGTATGCACCCTGATTGGAATCATATTGCATTTCCTTTTAGTGATTACAATCACATGCTTTACAATTACCAGTCCAGTAGACTTTTTACTCTGTTTTTTTTAAAGGACATGAAAGAAAAGGGTAAACAAACATGTTAATAATGTATGAAACAAATGCATTTGAGAATAAACAAATACATTCTTAAGGAGTAAGACAGAAGAATCCCCCCCCCCTTGTATTGAGTTAATACAACATTATATAAAAAAATTTTTTACAAATAATTAAAATATTTCTTTAATTTTATTTCCTTCAGAAATCCACATACATCTAACCCTCACTCATTAGCGCTTAGAATAAGGTAACCAGACGTCCTGCTTTTTTTTTTTTTTTTTTTTTGGGGGGGGGGGGGTTAAGAAAGTCCCGATTTTTAGAAAGAATGCACGACAAGCAAGGGAACGGCTTGAAAATGGGAAGGGAATATACTGTTTTTGGCTTTCATGTAGCTATTTCACCAGGATATGAGCTTCATATTATTTTTGAAAATTTTATAATGTTAAACTTTAATAATAAAAATAATTGTTGAGAACTGATTATCCGGAACTGCTAATCAAAGTTCGCCTTGATCAGTTGCTAGAATACGACAACTATTGTTTGGACTTAATGAACAGAGGCATTTTTCTGCATTGGCAGCGATGAAGACATTTTGTAGCTGTAAAGTGAAGAAATAACACTTTGTTTTACAGCCATAGATTTTATTCTTTTGGCAACATGTTTTGCTAGCAATCTAACATCATTTGTAGCATTGTTGCAAAGGAATTGCATCTTATACAAAAAGTGGAAACGGAGGGGAATTTTAGAGAGGTGAAAGGTCAGTGTGTACGAGTTTGTTGGTCGTCCACGAAGTAACGCCTTCGCATATTGAATTTTGTAACCAATTCTCATACGATACACATCGTGCTAGTTAAACAAGTGATGTCAACAAATAAGCTATTCAGATGATTTATGTTTGTAATTTATTTAGGTACCAAAGGTAGGTATTTATTAGGTACCAAATTTTAAATCAAGACCTGTCGATGGTGTCCCGCTTTTTGAATGTTAAAATCTGGTCACCTTTGCTTAGAAGCTCAAAAGGCGACTAAAATGGGTACCCAGCGTCTGGGGGTATAGCCGGGCACCCTGCCCCTGGGGATTATATCAGGGGACCTCAGGGACTTGCCTTCTTCAGGTAAGTACGGGCATCATGACCCCGAGGCACCTTAGTGATCTTTTTCTTTCCCATGGGGGTTTACTGTCTTTGGTAAACACGGATGACGCACTCCCGGGATACTCAGCGATCTTTCTCTATTTTCGACCCTCCTTCTTGTCAACCATTTTTACCTTTTTTCCAACTTCACGTCTAGACCACAGTTTAATCTTGTTTGGCGCAGCATAGTCATATCTGGCTCTTGCGCCAATAAACTTTACATTCACTCACTCACACTTGCTTAGAAGCGCTCTTTGTGCAGATTGTGAGTTTAAATGGAAGTTTTGATTGATTTGTATATATTTATTTAACAAATATAAGACAGATAGTAGATATTTCCGTTAGGAAAATGAGCTAGGAAACGGAAAAGAGTAAAAGGAAAGAATCTTTTACAGTGTGTCAATGTAACCACTGTTTAGGAAAGGACTGGGGCTTGTTTACGAATGTTATCTTGAGGGAATGTAGGGGGGAGTCATGGTGGCTGCGGTAAACGAGTGATCATCATCGCGGCCGGCGGTTTTGGCGCAAAGTCATCCCATTTGCAAATTGTGGAAGTTTGAAAAAGGGGCTGTAGCTCAAGTGCCGCCCTTGTTTCTTACCGAGTTCAAATATAAGACAGAATACTGCAGATTTAGCAGCAATATAGACTGCTTTATTTCCTTTGATACTCAATGTGAAGGTACCCGACAAATATCAATTGGATGATTCTTATAACATCTATTTAATGTTCAATTTAAATTATGATTCTTTTAATGTATCTGAAATTATAGCGGATGAACAAAATAGTTTGTATGAATTGAAGATTGTAGCAAGACTGGACTGGGGCTTCGGGTTAGGGCCCGATGTCCCAGTCTGGTCCAGATGATTTCAGGCCGAGCCTCGGTATGGCTCAGACGTGACAGTGCTCCTCAAAGTCGCGACACTGCATGGGTATATCTATATTATATAGGGTGTTTCGAAACGCATGTGCAAAAATTTTAGGGGTGATAGAAGTAGTCCAGTTGTCATGGTCACGGACTTGCAGCCTGCTGCATTCGTTGAGTCGTGGGATCGAACCTTCATGCCACTGAAGACCCTCCGAGGCAGATGCACGTTAAATCTGTCGAGACCCTAAGCCATCCCATTAGAATGGTGTGGAAATTAGGGGACCTTCTCAGGAGTCGTCCTCATCACTTGACCGAGGTTCAAAATTACGAGGTCCGTCGCCAACAACCCCATGCTGCTTTTAGTTTGACGTTAATAAAACCAATCCAAGGGGTGATAGAAAACATCTTTACTAGCAATTTTTATCATACAATGCATAGGTGGAGAGCAAGCGGTAATTTCAGGAGGCATAATATGCAAAGAGACATGCACCTCCCAAGATTTTTTTCCGAAAATTGAAATGTATATCTTTCAGTATAACTCTTTTATTACATTTTTATAGATGTTTTAAACTGTTAAAAAATGAGCTTTTATTCTCTTGTTTAATATTTTTTTTAATAGTAAGAGAAAAAATTCCATTTAAGCTAATTCCTGAAAAAAGAATAGAACATTCTTTTTGGTCTTCAATATGTTCCTCTAGGTTAGGGTTAACAGACGAAGAGAGGAGTGTACATCCCTATAGAGGGTGTTCCACGTCCACTCAACAGTTTCCTGGGAAAGGAATACAGAAAAAGCGTTCTTTGCTTTCAGGCAATTGATCTATGAGAGCCTAAAACAGGGTGGACGCGGTAGCTTAGTAGTCATGGTTTCGGATTCGTGGCCAGCGTTTTTCGTTCAATCGCGGGTTCGAGCCTTGACCGCTAAAGACCCGCCGTGCAATCGTGGCTGATGCACGTTAAATCTGCCGGGGCCCAAAATCCTCCCGTTTGAGTGGTGTGGAAGTTAGGAGAAGGGGTAGCTAGCTCAGGTGTCGTCCTCGTCACTTGACCAAGGTTCAAAATTACGACGTAAGTCACCAATAGCCCTCGTGTTGCTTCTAATATGACGTTAATAAAGATTAAACTAAAAAAATTAAATTACTCTTTGTGCTACGTTAATAAAGAACTAAACTAAACACCTAAAACAGGTCTGCAGAAATGTCCACTTAGCGTATCATCTCTTTCTCTAAGTTCATCAAATGTTTTAAGCCAGAGAATGACCTCATGTCTGCAGATGAAAATAAATTTAAAAAAAATCTGAAAGAAACATATTTATCAGATTGTAGTATTAGTATTTTGATTTCAGAACATGGAAAAAAAATTACTAATATTACAGACTAGATTAAATTCGAAAGAAGCAAAGTTTCTACACGAAAATATCTACGTTTCACTCTACTGTGTAGATATTTTCTCGAATATCCATAAACTTTAAAAATTTTAGTCGACTTTGCTTGTTACAACATGTACGCTTAAAGATTGTTTTCAACGATGAAATATTAAAAAGCTACTTAAAAACAATATATATATATGTGTGTGTGTGTGTGTATAAATATTCTAAAAAAATGTATATATTTAATATATATTGTTTCAAACATGAGTTGATGTTTCCCTGCCACACTTCTCTTACCAAGGAAAAGATGGATTTACAGAGATATCACTAGTTTACAAAAGAGAGTTTAAGCAATGACCCCTTCATCTTGGGCACTTTGATAGAAATACAGTGACTTTGGCGAATGGAATGATAAATGGGAAGTTTCTCGAAGGTACTGGAACGGAGCGAAAAATCGAACGGGTTGGAAGTTACGGACTTTTCTTGAATTTTCGGTATGATGTCATGCCTGGTCAAAATACGCCAAGAGATGGTGTAGAGGGAAGAGCTCGTAAAAGGAATCGGTCTGTGTACGGAATCAGTTGTATGTGGAGTCTGCTTTGTAGACCGATCGGGGAATCTTCGCCTGCCGGAGATAAGGCCTGAAACTAGCGGAACTGTTACCGAGAGTCTGTTTTTGGAGACTGTTGAAGAGATCGATCGGGGGGGGGGGGCATGGTCAACTGAACGCTGTCGGCACTTGAAGTGGAGCGTGCCGGGTGAATTTATGACGAAGTAGTGTATCTGCCGGAAATCTCCGGAGCCTGTCCTGGAAGTGCATATTATTACTAAGAGGCTGTCCGCAATGAAGAGTAATAAGCTGGTGAGCTGAACGCTGTTGATATAACTATGACTGTATGTAATGTGTGTTTTGATTATGAATCTGTGTGATTGAATTGTGCAAGTTCTGTCTATCTGTTACTGTCCAAATTGTGTACCTGTGTATTGTCTTGAAGATTTACGAATAAATCGTTATTTGTCGTTATCCTCTGAATTGGTATTTATTTTCACTTCCCACACATACGCTGGGAAAAAGAGTTTTTCGTAACAATATATATATATTACAAAATATAAAAGTTCGTTTGTTCAAAATCGGAAATCGCTGAATGTTCTTCCCCGATTGCATTGAATTTGAAATTTTGTCACAACGTTGAATTCGATTACGTGCGTGTTTTTATATATTTTCCATAAATGTCACATCTGTAACAGGTAAAACACATGCTTTTTTTAAATGAGCAAATACACAGTACCATTTATTAGACGTAAAAGCACAACACACACTATCCTACATATCATACGATACCATTTCAATCGCCTGCAAATATAACAGAATAGAGCTCTGAGAATTATCTCTAAAGCTCCAATATTCATCCCGAAAACAGTTCTACATGATGACCTGAAAATATACTCCATTCATCAAACAGTCAGAAAATTTTCCAAAAAATTCTACAATACAATCAGCAACCATGTAAATCAAACAATCGGGTACCATGCAAGACAGCCAATTCAAACGGGAGCTCGAAATATTTTACTCATGGCCCAAAATGCTCTCATCTCCTTTTAAATTACCTTTAAATGCTCCATTGTACCTATAGCACAATGGCCGAACGCTCGAGCGACGGCCATCATATGGAAAAGCACGAAAATGCAGCACTTTCCGGGTTGTCCCATTCCCGAGAGGGTGACACCGTTTAGGAAGCTAGCCACGGCGTCACGCACGCTTCAACCAAGTATCCTATGTTTTTCTCCTTACAGATTTAACATATATAGAGAAAAATGTAGTCTCAACTGATTGCTGGTTCTCCATAAATAGTCAGTCCCATCCATTTCAATGCTTCCAATTTATGATCCCATTTCAATGTTCCCTATCGCATTGTAAAATTGAATTTTCATAGATTTCGTGTGAAGCTGCGTTGGAATTAATTTGTGTCGTTTACCATAGAGTTAATTTCGTGAGTATATAATTTCTTTTTTTCATTATTTTTCTTTTCGTTTTTTAAAACTGTATTTCTTATTTCTCGGTGAAATTAGCGGTAGAATTCAGATATGTCGATTGATTTTCATTTGAATTCAAATTATATCATGACATTCTCTTCGGAGTAATTTGTTAAAGAGGAAAATATATATATGTATTCTCGAGATTCTTAACCCTTTCGGGCTTTTATTCCCGATCTGGCTGGAAAACATTTATTGGTAAGCTGGACATCAGATTGCGCAGGAGTAAAAAATTAAAGCAGTGAAGAATTTAAATTAAAGTACATAATTAAAAATTAAGAAGAGCAATATGAATAAAAGTTTAGGAACATTAAGTATTTTTACAAAAATTAAAGTTTCAGAAGTTCAAAAAAAAGTTAAGCGACAATACATTATTGTCACGATTGTGATGGAATTATTTTAATTACTCACAAAATTGATTTTTGAACGAGATGAAATGATATGACTTTGATTTCATATTTGTATTTTTAATTTAAGAGTACGGTAGACAATTTTACTTAATGAATAGGAGAGGATCAGATTAATTATAGGCAGTTATTGCAGTGGATGTTGAGGGGGGAGGTGGTGACCGATATTGATTGTCTAATCTGGAGCATGTAGAATTGGAAATAAGGGCAACAGTCATAAGTTAGGAGGTATCTGTCCTTAAAATTAAAAATTTACCTTCTCATCATAAAATGTTTTAAAAAATTTCATTATTTAAGATTTATCCATAATTATTAAGTTGCTATCAAAACTACGGGTAATTCAGCAGGTGAGGACTGCTTAAGTACGACAACGGCGTAAAATTACGCGGTACTTATTTAAGTTTAAATTTCGCGAGCGAACAATCTGATTGGCCGTCAGGAGTGGTTATAGTCCCATCGGCTAGTGGTTATAGAGATTTTCTTGGTTTTGAAGAATTTTAAGTTGAATTTAATCAAATAGGAACTCTAGGGGTCTGCAAGAGCGATTTGTTCGAATTGAAATATTTTGTTTCTTATTGCTTTCGTATTCGGCTGTGTCGATTGATCTGCGTATGAATTGAAATGTTTTGTTTATATTTTTTACTAATTTCTTTGTTTTACAGTTTTTTTTCTTTTTTTAATCTCTTGCAGTTTTATGTACTTTCGTCATCACATTTTTTTTTTTCAGTGCAATCGATCTGCTTTAGTTCATCAAGATAATGGCTCGCAGAAGATCAAATTTGGGTCGTCGTATTCGCAGAGCGGAAGCAGCAATGGAAAAAATGTAAATCGCATACGGCTGAAGATATTTTCGATCGAATACGCAAGGAAAATTGAAATTTGTACGTGGATTTCACAGCAGAAATCTACAACGAAACTTTCATAATGATTGAAGATTTGTGCTTAGAAATTGCGAACTAAGTTCTCAGTCGATTGGGAACACCATCACCGAATGGATCTGCTGCTGCTTCGTTCAATGTAGAATTTCGTCGTGAACAAAATTACAACACGGGTGATCTTTTATCGTATGTGCAATCAAATATTGCTAATCTAACGCTTTGTAATGAACGAGAGAGAGAGAACGAAAGAGGAATGAAGCGGGAATGTAGTGGATGTATCATGGCGCCTGTTTAGCGGTTAAATAAAATTTAATAGATTTCTCTAGCCTGACTGTATTTGTTCGTAATACGTTACAGTCTTAAGTGGAGGCACCGCCGCGACAAAAAATAATTACTTTATCAGTAATTAGAGTGACTAGAGATGATCGATGCATTAAGATTTAAAATCGCTTAAAAAGTTAAGCCGACCGTTGGCTGAAGGGCGCCATCTTGCCAAGAACTCTGCGTTGTGTATGCTATCCGAGCATAAGAAGTGATAGAATAGTATTCACACCATCTACAATTGAATCGTCTTGATTTTAGACTGAGAATCGTCAACCTGGAAGAAAAAAAAAAATTTTGAGAATGAACCAGATCCGTGTTATTTGCCGTCCTCGCACTGTTGAAAATTAAAAGTGATATTCTACCAATCGAGGGAAATAAAGGTATTCTTGAATGCCGTCCTGGCTTTGTTGAAAAGAAAAAGTGCCTTCCTGCACCATTTGTAAAAAAAGAATCAAGTGCTGTAAAAATTGTAAGTTGACAAATACTCCAAGGATAACAGGTCAATTGTAAAGTCCCCGGCCTGACACATGGATGGCGCTACTAGAATTAAATTCATATGTTTTTTAGTTAGCCCTAACCCTCAAAAGATGCGTGTATAAATTTGACAGCTGTCGGATCATTAGTTTGTGAATTATAGCATTTTGAGTGAAGCAACTTTTGTTATTGTGAAAAAAAATGGATAAAAAGGAATTTCGCGTGTTGATAAAATATTGCTTTTTGAAGGGAAAAAGTACAGTTGAAGCAAAAACTTGGCTTGATGCCGAGTTTCCGGACACTGCCCCAGGAAAATCAACCATCAAGGATTGGTATGCTAAGTTTAGACGTGGTGAAATGAGCACCGAAGACTGTGGACTGTGGAAAGAGGTTGTTACCGACGAAAACATTAAGAAAAATCCACAAAATGATTTTGAATGACCTTTAAATTGAAATTGAATGAAATAGCAGACGCTCTAAAGATATCAACTGAACCTGTACATCATATCATTCACGAATATTTGGGTATGAGAAAGCTCTGTGCAAAGTGGGTGCCGCGCGAGCTCACTTTTGACCAAAAACAACGACGAGTTGATGATTCGGAGCAGTGTTTGAAGATGGTCAAGCGTAATAAACGCGAGTTTTAGCATCGATATGTGACAATGGATGAAACATGGCTCCATCATTTCACTCCGAAGTCCAATCGGCGGTCATCCGAGTGGACTGTACACGATGAATCCGCTCCAAAGCGTGGGAAAACGCAACAGTCGGCTGGCAAGGTTATGGCGTCTGTATTTTGAGATGCGCATGGAATAATTTTCATTGACTACCTTGAAAAAGGAAGGACCATCAACAGCGACTATTACATAGCGTTATTGGACCGTTTGAAGGACGAAATCGCCGAAAAACGGCCTCATGTGAAGAAAAAGAAAGTGCTGCTTCACCAAGACAATGCACCGTGTCACAAGTCAGTGAAAACGATAGTAAAAATCCATGAATTGGGCTTCGAATTGCTTCCTCATCCACTGTATTCTCCAGATCTGGTCCCCAGCTACTATTTCCTGTTCTCAGATCTCAAAAGAATGCTCGCTGGGAAGAAATTTTCGTCGAATGAAGAGGTGATCGCCGAAACTGAGGCCTATTTTGAAGCAAACGACAAATCGTACTACAAAAATGGTATCGAAAAGTTGGAGGGTCACTATAATCAGTGTATCATCCTTGAAGGGAATTATGTTGAATAAAAAAAAACTAATTTTGCCAAAAAAATGTGTTTTACTATGGTTGGCCGGGGACTTTTTTTATTGACCTGTTAATTCAGTTATGATTTCTTTCTCTGTTTGGCTAATTATTTACACCATTTGTGATTTTTTTTTTTTTTTTGTTATTTTAAAAGCATATCCTATGCGTTAAAATTAAGGGCTATTTTATGCTTTATCCTAGAGTTTAAATTTGTTCTACGGTACATCATTCCCTCTTGAATGTTTTTTATAAACTGGTGTGTGAATCTTTTTATTAAGTTAGTATTGTATGATTATTTTTAATTGCATACCCTATGCTTTAGAGTTTAACGAATTCTGATAATTTAAATCACTTTCTGTGTTAGTGCGAGCTTCTTTAGAAGATTTTTTCTAATTTGGTTACATAATTATACAGTACTGTGTATTTTATATATTACACCGCCTGGGTGTGTTCAGAACTTTTAGCTATTGTGGAAAGATTAGAGGTAGAACCGATACATCACATTTAACGAGAGAGATTATTTTTATTATTATTTAACCTTGAACTGTCTGGTCTGAGCAGTAGACTATTTTGTTTTCGATTCTTATTCATGTAATTGCAACTTTTGTTCTGATGTGAAAACTTGCTATTTTTTCTTACGGCGGAAATATTTTCCTTTAATTAATCAAGTATTTTTATTTCTATAAATGGTGTGCTATATGAAAAGTATTATTTTATCATTTGTGTTTGTTAGTCTTAAGTAAACACGATTTATTATTTTATCATTGAAGTATTGGTGTTTTATTATTAATAACTAAGTATATACAAATAATAACTAGAATTTTGGATCATTTTGGATCATAACATTTTACCATTATTTTCTTAAGAAAAATTGTGAGTTAAATTGAATTGATTTTGTTTGTGGGGTCTTATTTAAATATTTGAGTGTAAAACCTATTTTACCTAAACATGGCTTATTTAGCAAAAGGTCAAAAAGCAGACTTAAGGTATATAACAGAAGGATTAGGTGAAACAGTAACAGACGATTTACAAATTATTCACCCCAAAAATCTTATTTTAAATAGCACGAATTACCTGGAAGAATTCGTTCGAGAGATGCTGAACACAAGAATTGAAGAAAGAATAGAAAATAGCACATCGCGTGTCAGCGAAAACTATGATACTATTGAAAGACACAATTCAAACACTTTTGAAATAAGAAAACTTTTACCTAAATTTAACACTAAGGAAGATGATAAGTCTCTTTTTGGTTTCGTTTGAAAGACTGGCAAGAATGAATAGGATTAATAAAGAAAGCTGGGTTTCTCAATTAATCAGTGTCCTACCCCCTGATATTGTAAATATCATCGCGAGAGAGCCAGAAGAGCATGCAACAGATTACGATCATGTAAAGACGTTACTGCTAAAAAGATTTAAATTAAGCCCTGAAAAATTTCTTCAGCTTTTGGTTAAACACCAGAAAATTTCCGAGAGCGCGTGACATGATTTCTATTACAAACTTCAGACTTATTTTGAAGGGTGACTCGCTGGATTAAATATTACTAACTTTGAACAACTAAAAGATTTAATAACAGATCAATTGAAGAAAAAGGCTCCAATTGAATTTAAGGAAAACTATTTGGATGAATGTAGTGATATCGTATTTTCAGTTGAATTCGCTCATAAAATAGAAGAATTTGAAGATGTTAGGAAAAAATTTCAGGGAAACATCCCATTATATTCCAGAGACTTAATGAAAAAGAAGTGGAACAATCCAATTGTAAGTCCTAAAAAAAATATGCCCTGAAATAATTCTGGAAGTACCAGGGAACTTAAAATTCGTAAATATCAACAAGGTTTCGAAAAAAGACGCCGCCCCCAGTGTTTTGAATATGGATCTTATGATCAATTTCGACCACCGTGTCCAAAATTGAAAAAACATCCCTCTGAAATTATAAATAGGTTAAAACGTAGTTCAGATAACGGTTCTCTTGACCCATATATTTTCGGAGGCAAGGTGAATAGAATCCAGCTGCCGATCCTTAGGGATACACGAGCTTCAATAGATATTGTTTGTGAGAAGCATATTACACCAGAAATGCTTACAGGTGGGTCCAAAATATTCTTGATAACCATATGACTTGTCTGCCTCTTGCAGAAGTGGAAATGGATTGTGAACTAGGACATGTTACTAGGACTTATTCGGAAACAACTGGATCAAGGAAGCTATATTTTGGGGAATCAAACAGCTGCACTTCTAAAATCGGGTGTAGAAGAGGATGGTCTACCAAGATGGGAAATGGTGAATGCAATTCAGACTCGGAGTCAAAGAAAAAAAGAAGCTGAACAAAATAACACGAGTGTAACAAATGAAGATAACCAAAGTGAAATTCCCGAAAATATAGCTGAAGATTTGGAAATTTTTTTACCTTCATTTGCGAGCGAAGACGAGGACACGATAAATTTAAATAAGATTAATGTCAATGAGTTCATAGAAGTACAGCAGAAAAGTGAAGAATTAGCTCCCTTGATTCAGAAGGTAGAAAAAGGACAAAAAAAAAAAAAAAAAAACAAAAAAAAAAAAAATTAAAAAAAAAAAAAAAAAAAAGGAAGATTCTAATCTGTTATATCAATTAGAAAAAATGCGGAATGAAACCTGTATCCTAAATGAAGAAAAAGATGAAAGGCAGATTGAAAAACAAAAGGTAGAGCAAAAGACAAAACTGTTGGAGATTCAACAAGAAAGAGTATTGGGAAAAAAAGAGGATATTACCTCCATTGGAGAAAGAGGATAAATGGAGGAAAATACCTCAATTGGAGAAAGTGAAGAATTAGTATTCAAAGTGCAAATTAAGTCAAGAGAAGATTTACCGAATCAACTAGAGAAATTGAGAAATGAAACATATGTTTTAAATGAAGGAAAGAAGAAAACAGAGGGAGTGTTCTTCAAAATTAACTCCTTGCTAAATACAAAACAGTTGGAAAAATATGAAGTTTGGGGACAGATAAATAGGTGGACAGAACAAATGAATAGATTTCCACCCAGAAAAGAAGAAAACATAAATTTTACAGCGAAGGGAATGATTCTATCCCAAGGGAATAAACGCTTTAAAAGGTATCAGAAACGTTTCCTAAAGAAAGAAAATATAAGTACCACAACAAGACGAGGGTTTCCACCCGAAGGAAGGAAAAACAGGAAAGTGAACAGAAAAAAAAGTATAATTGAACTCCCGGTGTGAGAGTCCCTCTTTACAAATATGGGAAAATTCCATTAATAACCACAAAGGAAGGCGAAACCCAGTCCCCTTTGACCCAAGGGGAGGGAAGGGAATGCAGCCCAAGAAGTACCTCTTTCACAATGAAGAGAAATAGATGGTATTGAAATTGTTCTGGCCCAGAGAACTGATAGAGGGTAAGAGCATCCCATTTTATACCTCATTAAAAAAATTTCTGATGCAGAGAAAAGTTACTGCCATGTTAAACGATTGTAATGGTTCGTCCTATAGTGCTATTAAGAAATATATCACCATCTAGCCATCCGCAATCAAAGTACTTAATCTCTGGAAACGTTTTCAGGAAACCTTTTCAAAACTGATAACGACAGCGTTCGCAGCTTTTCTATTGCAAAACCTTCCCCAACTTAGGTCTTTCCCCGGCCCAAATGGTTTCCATTGCGGTACCACATAAGAGAGGATACTGGGACCTCTTATGTGTCTGAGCTAGGCATACAGGAAAAAGATATTGATAGTCCGTCGACCTGTCAGTCTGTTAGATTGGACATCACAAACATATACTTCTCATTATGAAATGTTTGTAATTTTTTTTTTTGTTTCTACTTTTTATTTTGAAACAAAAGTTAGCACAGCCAGATAGTAACTAAACCAAACATGTTAGAAAAAACAACGTGGAAGCCAAACACACACAACCCCCTCCTATAAAAACGAC
>BMAW01091145.1:80421-97721 GCA_019974015.1 Nephila pilipes
TTGGAGAAGGCATGAATTCCTATATTTTGTGCAAAGGTGAATTGAGCTTTGATCAGGGTGTTGTCGTTGTCAATTAATCTATTGTAAAATCTAATGGATAAGTAGGCAGCGTGAGTTTTAATTAGAGGAATCCGTAAATCTATTTGGAATTCTAAGTTTCTAATGTAACAGGGGGAGTTGTTTAAGGATTCAAAGGAATTTATTTTGAAATATCTGAATTTTTCTTTTCTGGTTGTCCACCATTAAAGGTTTTTGAAGGGGAGGAAGGTACGTGGTGATGAAATTTCTTATTATATTAAATATAATTGCCATGTTAAATATAAATGTCGTACACTTTAAGTTGCATAAAACACACACATACACGAACGTAGTGTTCTTACGTATACTGCATTTAGCCAAAAATATTTTAATACGTATTATTAAGTTAAAAGATTGATGTAATTTAATGGCTAAGGAATCTATTTTCCAATACATAGTACTAGGGGTTGCGACTCATTAAATAATATCGCACTTTGAACTCTATCAGTAGAACTTAGGTAGGTCACACTTTTTTCTTTGAATACTTGGCAGTGTCTCAAGTTGAGTCTCTCAATTTCCCAGGCAACGGATTTCGAATAATAGGTACTAAATGATATCATGCCGAATGTAGGAGCTACTTAATTCTTTAGAATCCCTAAAAGCGATAAGTAGCTAATCATAAGAGAGGGGGAAAGTTCTATATATATATATATATATATATATATATATATATATATATATATATGTGTGTGTGTGTGTGTGTGTGTGTGTATAGAACGGGGTGGGAGATTGTACATCCCGAATCTACACTGGTTTGCTCTTACGCAAAGGATTGGTTTGTCTAGGGGAGTAATTCAATTACCGGATTTTATGATGACTTCGTAGAAATTGAATGATGATGCTTGAAATTGTTTTACTTCGTTTATTAGAAGGAGAGAGGAAGGAAATATCTTTACAAAAGCTGTTATGTACAAGTTAACATATTTCTAACAACTAGCTCTTTGGAGACAGATAAATGGCGGCCTAATTTTATCCCATATCAGCGATAGGCGCTGGAATGCGCTCTGGCATTCGAAGTTTACCTTCAATGAGGGAAATGTGGAGGAGAAGAGAAGTGGAAAGAGGGGAAACAAACCCATCTATCCAGGAAATCATCCACTACACAAGAAATTACAGAACTCAGCGAAGTTTAGACTAATAATCTCATGGATCTTACCAACCCTTCTCAGCAACCAATAGGAAAGCTCCCTCTCCCCCGTAAGGGGTCTAAGGAGATCTCCAAAGTCAGAACTCAGATACCAACGTCAGTAACGATCAGCTGCTTCCTGATTGGACGAGCACCATCACCCTGTATTCCCCAACCCTTACAGTCACAGATGATCATTTTTCAAATTCTTAACCCTTATACACTTATAATCACTTAAAATTTTTAAACTTAAACAGAATCTATTTTACTTTTTCATTCTTTTAACTTATAAGCATCCTAATTAAACATGGGCATAGATATTATCAGGTTTAACTCAGATATGGAGATATGGCTAAATATAAGCTAGGTGCTCCAGAGAAGCAGATTCATTACGAACGAAACGCCGCTCAGTTTTGTTTAGGAATAGGGGGCACTGCGTGAGCTATCACATGACGCTGATTCGTAGTGCCATCTATCGAATAACTGAGGAACTGGTTTTACAGTACATTTGAAAATACAATTAATACTTAGATAATTAGCTGGAAATTCCTGCAGAGTTTTCACCCCCCCCCCCGAAAAAAAATTAGAGCTGGTCCCCATCTATACAGGAATTTTCAAAACTTCACTAATTATATTTCATACTTTTCAAAATAACTAATAACACAAAAATAAAAAAAAAATGAATTTCGAAATTTTTCAATATTTTACATGTAGAAAAATATGTAAGCAATTTTTGAAACACTTTATCATATAAGAATGATAAAAATACTGTTATAAAGCACATAAAATTTAAATAAGCATATATAGAAAATGTAAAATTCGCTAAGAAGTACTTGGGTGTGAGCCTGCACATGTCTTAAAACTATGATAAAAATTTAGCATTCCTAAAAACTGTCTTAATTCTGTTACAGTTTCTGGTTTTTCATAATTTAAAATTTAATAATGCTTCTATGCTTTTTTTTTTCTGGAATTGGTTTCGTGGTATCTTTAATAATTAGATATCCTGAAAATTCAATTTCAAGAACACAAAAGATGCATTTTGAAACGTTAAGCTTGAGGCCATAATCATTCAGTATTGTAAAAACTTTTACAGCGTATTGTTTATCAGTTATCTCGTTATCAGAGAAAATTAAAATATTGTTTAAATAAGAACAACAAAAATATAGACCGCTTAAAACCTAATGCATAATCCTTTGGAATGATTGAGCTGCATTTTTAATTCCAATGTTTTTAAAAATAGAAATTCAAATAAATCAAATGGAGTAATTATCGCAGTCTTCAGTATATTAATTCAGTATATTCAGTAATTCATGACTTAGTATATGATGATATACACGGGCGATATCTAATTTTGAAAAAAATTGTTTTCCAAAGGGGAAATTTTTCAAAATCTTGAATATGGGGAATTGGATATAAATAAAAAATAATAGCAACATTTAATGCTCTATCATCCCCAACTAGAAGTAAGCCGGTAAACCCGTAGAGCACTATTTGAGGTGCGGGAGGTCAGTTGCTCAAAATATGGACATATGCTGGTAGACTTTTTGTTTACAACATGTGAAAGGGATGACCAGTTGCTTTTAGAAGGTCGACGAATTCCTTATTCAATCATATATTCGAATTCTTTCTTTGTCTCTCTAAATACTTCAGGTTGAAGTCTTCTAGCTTTCGCGTGGATTTGTTGTTCCGTTTGTTTCAATGAAATTAACGGTGTCATGTTTAATTGTTTGACCATGAATTGAATAATTTATCAGCCCCAGAAATTGTATAAGAATATAATGATAAACAGAAAATTTAGAAACAGTTTTGACATTTATTTGATTAGTTTGTTCTCAAATGCCTGAATTACTAATTTTTGTCAGCATATCTATGGGTTTGCGTTTTTTATAATCCCCAAGCAATCCAAAGTTTGTTAAAAAACATGTACATATTATGGGAATAGAAGCATCGGCGAGACGATTAAATACCATTAAATTTTTTTTCTAATTCTGAAACGTAAATCAATTGATTTAATGTCAATGTTTAATGTAATGTTTAAAATCAATCAATTTTAATTTTTTCAAACTTAAATCATCAGATTTTTAATTCTTGTGTTATTTGCACCAAACAGTTCTAGCATATGACTGTTGTTAATTCGTTTTTCTACAGGTGGCGGAATACATGAAGCAGCGCTACCTGTGTCAACTAAAAATTTCAAATTAGTACACATGTCAAACACATGTAATCTGTTGGATTATTTAGTTACTATTCCGCTAGCTGAAATTTTTTTTTTTTGGAATAGCAGCAGAATTCAGTTTTCTAAGTTAAAGTTTTATGTATAAATACATTTATTAGCTATTTTCTGAAATGTATTGAGGTGAAAGCCATATGAAGGGTTCATGTTATTTTTAAGAGTAAAAGGGCGACTTTTACTCCGAGAATGATTTCAATTATAAAAAGTTTTGCCTGCGACGTTCTCGAGTTAATTTGTTAACTTGAACAGTCAATCTATTTGCTTTGTTAAAACAGAAAGAACATCGCTATGTGATGCCGCACAAACTACATTGACTGTGAATCAGATATGACATCGCAACTTTTGTCTGAGAGTTGAGCTAATTACGTAAGATTCTCGGTTGAAGCAGATAATATCGCTTGAACATTAATCGACAACCGTTGCATCCAAAGATTTTATAGGAAATCTTTTGTTACTTTGTTTTGCGAGAGCTCTCGTGAGACAAAGCAAAAAACTTGTTTTAGATACTGCTACGATGTGTAGAAGCACCGATGGCGCAGAGGTAAAGCGCTTGTCCACAGAGCGAGTTCCCGAGTTCAAAATCCAGTGTTGACAACATAAAACTATTCACGGGAGTGATTTGTTTAATTGTTACCTTCTATAATTTCTCGAATCTTCCAGAATATTCCTTATGTTTACAGAGAAGTGTCCTGGAATATTCTCATGTAATATATAAACTCGTGTGTTGTCTGTCTGAGAGTTCTCAGCCAAATGTAACTGTTATTAGCCTATTAATAAATCTCGTTATCTACTTACCTGTTGTGTGCTCTATTCAACCTGCTTCTATATCTACCGGAAATTTTGATGGAGAAGCGGAGACCCAAAAATATTGGTTTAACCCTTTCAAGGATGGTGGTATATTTTTTATAAGACATATTTAGCACCCTAAAAATCTCTGTAAAAGTCTTTTCCCCACACATTTATCTTCAAATTTTTAGCTTATAGTGTTATGTACTTAAATTAGATGGCACAACCATGCAGAATGATTATAAAATTTTTTGCTTTCAATCTAATGAAAGTTCCTTACAAGTGGTCGTTTTATCCCTTACAGAAACGTTTCTGAAATGAATTGAAAATTTTAATTTCATCAGCTAACCAATCTACATGTTTGAAACATTATATAAATACTGCTAATTACTCAAAACAAAATATATAAATTATTCGTTTCATACTTTAAACTAAGTGGTATAAAATTTATACCACCGCCCAAACAGAGGGTTAGAGAGCAACAGATGGCAGCACTAAAATTTTCGAATCAGACTGATATGTGACGGTTCACTTTATTACAGTGAAATAAAGAGGTAGTAAATTTCCAGTGAAGCAAAAATCAGACTTATTCTCCGAAGCAAAGAAATTTAAATCAGGAAAAAAAGTTCTATTACAAAGTTTACCAAATAACAGAATTAGCCACCTAAAACATACATTATTTATAATTATTATTTAATTACTCAGTTAAATAAAATAATTAAATGTAAACGATGAAATTTAGAGAAATGGACAATAGTAAACTTTTCCGATATTAAAATTGAAGAAAACAATAAATTATTAAATTGAATATATATCAGTTACATTCAATTAAAATTAAGACAAACGAAAAAATATTAAATTGAATATATTTAAGATAAACGTAATTAAAAGTGAAGCAAACGAAAAAAAAATTGAAAAGTTATCTGGTAAGCCAAAACGCTTCACCTAAAACAATAGCCCCTTCGATGGCTAATAAAATTTTATCAATGCTGTGTGTGTCCACGGAAAGACAACAAACAAAAGCTCAGGGGAAAAAAGGATTTCACAAAACCTAAACTATTGCAAAAAAATCTAACCAAGCTAAGACGGAGGGAGAGTTTTCGCTGGCATCTGAGATAGAGCTGGCTGGAGACGGCAGATTAGGGAGACTTGTTGCTGTTTATAGACATGAGACTTGCAAACGATAATTGATGCATAGTGTTAGCATAAAATAAAAGTTGATGATAAGATGCCGACAATTGAGGGTTCATTGCCTCTAGCGGTGAACTTTATCAAAGAATCTAAATAAACTAAGATGTAAATCATTGGAGAAAGGTATTACAAAAGATACAATACAGCAAAGATTTACCCGCTTTGTAAGAAGAACATAGCACTCAGCGTACAACCCAGAAATATTTCAGAATAAGGTGAGCTGATCTTTTTTTTTTCTTGACACATTTGTCCGTCACATATGTGAGAAGGTATGTTTCGAATGCGAATAATTACCGTGGATGGTTAGTTTTTGAATTCTTACGGATCTACGCTTACTCTTAATTTTATTTATAGTAGTCTTATAATCTAGTTTTAATTAATTTTTTAAATATATATATTTCTAAAAAATATTTTTAAAAGAATGCCACACGGGGACATTCGATTGGAAAAAACTTGTTTTGTTTAGCTTGTTCTGCTGGATCGGAGTTACCTTCAGAAACAAGTGAGGAAGAAAACAACCTTATAGGATATGCAATAAAAATATGCCTTATTTTAAATAAAACTATATATGTATTTCTATTGAATTTGGTTTATTAAGTTTATAATGTAGTTTTATCATTAAACTATGAAATAATATATCTAGAAAAAAAGTTGTACACAAATTAATTAACACATTTTCGCACAAATTATTACTTTTGGAAATAAAAATACAACATCATAAAGTTCTAATTTTTTCAAAAGTGTTTTGTGATCCTAATATTTGCCAAATTAACTAATATAATAATACTTTTTATGAAAGTATTTATTATTTCTTCGAAGGAATACGAAATAACGAGTGTACAAATAAGGTGTCCTAGAGGTGCGGTGGTATATTATATATACCTGGTCTTATAAATCAGAAAATAAATAAAAATGAATTTTACCGATTGATATTGTGTCCTTTTAACATTATTAATTCATATCAGATGAAATGTTTTTCATATACCGCCCCTCAAAGGGTTAAGGGGTATGACCGCGTAGCGCTGTACAATAAATGGGATGAAAGTTTCTTCCTGGCAAACGTGTACTTTTCCTTAAAAGGAACAGCCCGAGAATGGTTCGAGAATAATGAAGAATTTCTTACATCTTAGGACTAATTCAAGTCGGAACTCACCAAGACGATCAAAGAATAGAGCAGAGGAAGTGCTTAAATGATGTGCACAAAATCCTTTTGAAATCACACAATCCTAAATCCAAAGCTTGCTGAGATTTTGCCAAGAAATGAATTCTCAGATGCCAGAGGATGAAAAGGTGTCCCATTTCATGAAGGGTATTGCAGAGGACTGTTATCAAGTTCTCTTGACTAACGAAAACAATGAAAGAATTTGTAAAAGTGTGTCAATACTTAAAAGAAATGATAGAGAGACGGTTACCCAAAACAGAGATTTGATCGCTTACCTAACATCATCCCGATGTCATCAATAACTGAAGAAACGGATCTGGTCACTATAATTCGGCTAATTGTCCGAAGAGCTCCAACGTGTACTTGCACAGATAATCGCTATCAGTTGAAGTCTTTGTCCATGAAGAGATACAGGAAGCTCTATCATCTTCCATACGAGCGGAAGAATAGAGGAGTGCAGTTCGTCCTCGACCCAGACGCCAACCACTTAACTCAACAGTTGTGAAAAGGTAGAGACCAACGATTAAACTTAAAAATGGGCAACTGACCTATGGAAAATCACAGACATCAAACTCGTCTGTTTCCATGGTGTTCGACCGGGACATTTCGTCCGTTACTGTACGGAGTGCAAGGCCAACTTCAACGCATACAGAACCAACAGACGAAATACTACCGAACCAAGTTCAAATGTGAGGGGCCCAGCCGACTACAGCCGAATAACCACAAGAGCCTCCTCAACATCCCGAGGACGATCCTCGACACGCAACTTCAGATACCGGCGATACCATACCAACGTTCCAGCTCATTGCCCAGCCAACGCAATGAGGAAAACTAAACTTCTCCTAGCGGGTGAGAGTCCATAGAAGAAGAAAATCCTTTGCCCACTGCGAAGATGTCCAAAAATTATCTCGAAGTTATTGTTGACAACCATCTAGTCCGTGCTCTATTGTATTCCGCGGCGTTTCAGATCCATACAGACACCATCTTCGAAAAGCTATGTTTCTATCCAAGGAAAGGGCTCTTGAAGTTTCCAATGGAAACTATATACAGCCTTTGGGAAAGTGCTTACTTCGTTTGGAAATTAATAGTCTGATCTAACCTTTTGAATTTACTGCATTACCAGATTGTAGTCATGACATAACACTTGTTTAAGACTTTCTAGAGGTATTACAAGCCGTGATAAACTTCGGGAGATCTGAGCTGACATTGGAAAACATAGTAAAAGAAATTGAAAATCCTCGAACGTGGACTTTACACGCTATAAACTATTCCACCATATCTCCTTATTATGTTTCCATATCCAGCGGAGATCAAAATATAGATGTGAAAGTACAAGGAAATGTTATCCATAGAAAAGGAAATAATACCATCTAGCATAATAACATTGTGTAATGGCAAAAGTGAATTATGGGTTGCTAGAGGTCAAGTCACTGCTAAAATTATTCCAAAGGATATGTTCGTAGGCAATGAATCAGCTTTAGATGAGGACTGTTTGAGTACAATTAATCTTACTCTCGCCGAATATAAATGATACATTCCAGGCAAACCAGATTGACCAGCAAGTTGATTTCGAAAGAATGTTAGTTCCAAATCTCACGTCGACGCAAAAAGAGAGGCTTCTTGGAAAGTATAACCATTTGCCGGGGACGACATTCTAATCGAACAGAAAATCTCTAACGTTCCTTCTCTTCGGAATTTTTTTTGTGGTATGAAATTGTCTACGTCTCTTCCAAAACCATAGGATATAATCCTTTATTTTGATTGGATGGCTGAAAACACAAACTAAGCTGTAAATCGTTAAACACTCCAACTGGAGTAGGAATTAACACCTACAAAACTAGACATTTGATGCTGTGGTATTCTTGATTCGTCGGAGAATCAGACTTTAGGAGGTCAAATTTCCTGAGAAACATAAATGTTTCTTGCCTTTTCTCATGAGTCCATCTGTGTGTAATAAGAATCTTGTTCGGATGTAAGGGAGACCATTGACGAACGTGTTAAGTGTGGTCGCCGCAAACACATCGATGCAACTTCTAAGATATCTAGAAATAACACTCGATAAATTCAATGATAAAATAGAACTGTCCCATTTTGGCGAAACAGCACTTTCATAATTTCTACAGATCAAAAAGATTTACACAAAAGGCTCCTTGCTCCTCAGAAGTGGATTAAATAAAAGTACTTTTTAATTCGAACAAACTTAGATTCCATATCTAACAAAGCAAATATACTGGGTTAGAATACATGATAATATATTTAATACTTTATAATATCGGTTTTTTAAAAAAACTTAATTAATAAGAACAAAAAACAATACTAAATATTATTCAATTTAACTATAGATTTATTACTCAACCATATATATATATATATATATATATATATATATATACACACACACACACACACACACACACTTTTTTTTCGCATCGAATAATAATTTTTTCAACGAGTCGCTTCCTTTGAATTTTTTTCTAAAAAAAGACATCCAACATATAATAAACTGTTCCAAAACTTTAAACTAAATAGGGCTATAAAATCATCCAGAAGTACAACCTCTGATGCAAACCATACTCCGTCAACGTTCCTCAAAAAATTGAATAAGAAAAAAATGTATGTTTGTTTTAATTTACTTCCATCAATATTTTGCTGATGCAATATGATAGCCTAGTAGTCATGGCCACCTACTCGTGGGGAATCCTGGGTTCGATCCCAGGCCCCATTGAAGACCCATCATGTTTCGGGGTTGATACATATTAAATCTGTTGAAGTTCTCCCCACCCATTGGTGTGGTATGGAAGTTTGGAAAGGGAGGTACCAACTCAAGTGTTGTTCTCGTCTCTTGACCAAGGATCAAAAATACGGGGTCCATCGCCAATAGCTCTCGTGTAGTTTCAAAATGCGATGTAAAAACAATCAATCAATCAATAAGAATACAATAGCACCTTAACTGTTGCAAAATGCAGTTATTCTTCCAATTCCAAAACCTTACAAAGATAAAACTATAATCTGCTCTAGTAGACGAATAGAATCGATTTCTGTTTTTTCAAAACTTTTGAAAGAATTATAGCGACCCGTGTTATGACCCGCGAGTGCAGATGGCGCTAGTCGTCATATTCTTGTTTTTTTTTTATTGTATTCATTCTTCCTGTAGACATCACGCTAGGAGCACGACGTACCAACCGTCGCTCAAAATAAACATTCATATTTTTGTATACAGTCCATAGCTCTTTGTTTGAATAGATAAGTTGCAATAACTCAAAGTCTAATCAATTCATCACCATACAGTATTTGTGGTCACACGAGCCCGAGAATCAAAAATTGATAACATGGCGCCAAAAGAACTATCGGAACTCACCGTGTTGAGCAGAAGGAAAGCATATTTGCTCGGTCAAATTACTCGGATTAAAAACTCTTTAGAAAGTGCTGATTCTCCATTGAATCAAGTGGAAGTAAAAAGTAAACAAGTCTCGCTTTCCCAGGTCAAAGCGAAAATCGACGTTTTACGAAACGAAAGTTACAGCATTCTTTCGGATGAAGAACTCCCTGATTTTGAAAACAGTTTGGATAAAATGGAACAAGACGCTGATAATTTAGAGGTGAGACTCAATACTTTACTTGAATCTTCAGCTTTGAATACCTCTAAATTGTCTGTAAACAATGATTTTACTAATTGTAACGTAAAACTGCCTTCTATTAATTTACCTGAATTTTCGGGACAATATGTTGATTGGTTACAATTTAAATCTCAGTTTGTAACATTAATTGATGATAATACTTTTTTATCGGATTCTCAAAAATTGTATTATTTACAATCTGCCCTCAAAGGCAATGCAAAACAATTACAAACAGTTAATGATTCATACGTATCTTTATTCGACGCCTTAAAACGAAGATATGAAAACAAAAGATTAATCGTTAATAGCCACATTGCTGAACTGTTGAATCCTAACAAAATAAAATTTGAATCTGCATTGCACCTTAGAAATTTAATTGACTCCATTCAGAGTCATCTGAGAGCTTTAAGACAATTAGAATTAGAACCTAACGCTTTGTGTGAATCAATGCTAATTTTTGTTATCACCCAACGTCTAGACGATAGTAGGTAAGAAAAGCCGATTCTGCGGCAAAAGGCTGCGCAGGCTGCGCAGGCGGAGGCAGGCTGTGCAGGCGGAGGCAGGCTGCGCAGGCGGAGCAGGCTGCGCAGGTGGAGGTCGAGTTGAGTTGTTTTTCTCCTGCTACAGTTTTGGTTTTGGTTTTCGAAACCGTGTGACGTAGTATACTCGTAATCAGCGTGAATGGGTGACGATTTAACTTGTCTTAGCTTGTCTGATCTTGATTCTACAAGATGGTGACTGAATTATGTACACCATCAGGGTTTGAAATAACTACTAAAATAATAATTTTAAGTATAGGAATGTTAAAAGTGCTCATAGTGCCACCTATTGATTAAAATATACACTAATTATTAGATTTGAAAATGATTAAAATAAATAACGCTCAAATAAAAAAGAAATATATCCGGATTCAAACTCGCAGCCTCAGAACAAAATGTCTCCATAGGACAATAGTTTTTCAGTTACGCTAACCATTGTCCTATGAAGGCATACAGACCTGAAGAAAACTTATGTTTATAATCTAATGAATTTAAATACGCATTCGAAGCAGATGGTTATAAAATTGTTTTAAGCATTTCCTTAATTAAAGTGAAATAAAAAAATATTTATTTTATAATGTTTTAATAACAATTTGTAAATTTTAATTCAGTATAATGATTACACATACACAGTAAAAATACAAAGTAAATTGTTTATTCAGAAAAATAACATTTTGTATTACGTTTTACATTACAATCGCTTCTTCACATTACAGGACAACAACTTTTAAAATTGATTTCAGTATAATGATTACATATGTTCAGTAAAGATACAAAATAAATTGTTTATTTACAAAAACAGCATTCTGTAATAAGTTTTACATTACAATTCTTTATTTACATTAAAAAAATCACATTATTGTGTATTTATCAGATCATCGGATTTTATGTCATACTGTTCATTGAATAAGTCCAAATGCATTAACGACCAATGTCCATGGGCAAGAGTAGTAATGCCATCACCATTAACAAATCTTTTGTCATCTTTATATGACAAAGCAAGTTTGTTTTGTTTTATAGATTGTATTGAATGAAATTTAGATCTAATTAAGTTCATGTCAACATATTTTAATTTTTGATTAAGAAGGCAGTCTTTGTAGTCCTCAAATGTTATTTTATTTTTTAAAGTTTGTTTTTTAATCCCTTTTAACCAGAAAAACTGAAAATTTATGCTCATGCTTTTAAACATAAACCCTTTGCCATTCCCAAAAAGTATAAATTGTATACCTATTAATTGTAATAATCATTCAATCAAGTTCTTTTCGTCGGTAACAATGTATCAAGATTTAGCAGCGTTTTACGAAAATCCTGAAGTTCCAAGTAGCTTCGGAGGCGTGGAGGCATTACATCGCTCTTTGAAAGGGAAATATAGTAAAAAAGATGTAAAACAATGGTTATCACAGAAAGATGCTTATACTCTTCATAAACCTGTTCGTCATAAATTTAAGCGGAATCGAGTATTTGTAAGTGATATTGATCGTCAGTTTCAAGCAGATTTAGTCGATATGCAATCTTTAGCAGAATTTAATAAAGGTTATAAGTATTTGTTAACTTGCATTGATTTATTTTCAAAATTTGCTTGGGCAATTCCTCTGAAAGATAAATTTGGAAAAAGTGTCAAGTCTGCGTTAGAAATTATTTTTAAAGAAAGGAAGCCTAAAGTGTTGCAAACAGATGCCGGTAAAGAGTTTTTAAATAAAATAGTTCAAAATTATTTAAAAAATATAAATGTAAATTTTTTTTTTACAAATAATGAAACTAAAGCTAGCATAGTTGAAAGGTTTAATCGGACATTAAAAACAAAAATGTGGAAATATTTCACTGAATTTAACACTAAAAATTACATCGATGTCATTGATAAATTAATACACAGTTATAATCACTCATATCACCGTTCAATTAAAATGGAGCCTGTTTCTGTTAGTAGGCATAACAGGAAGCAAGTTTTAAATAATTTATATGGTGATCTAAGAAATGAGAAACCTAAAGCCCCTAGATTTAAAATTGGTGATGTTGTACGCATTAATAAACAAAAACTTCACTTTGAAAAAGGATACGAACAAAACTGGAGAAGAGAACTTTTCACAGTTTATGAAATCGTGCAAAGAATTCCGATCGTTTATAGATTAAAAGATTTACGAGGTGAAGAGATTAAAGGTACTTATTACGAAGCAGAATTACAAAAAGTTGTCGACTCTGGTTTCTATCCTGTAGAGAATGTTATCAAACAAAGAAAAAGACAAGGAATCACTGAATATTTTGTTAAATTTCTAGGCTATCCTGAAAAGTTTAATGATTGGGTGACTGATATTCAAAAAGTATAAATAGTTAAACTTTTTTTATTATGGACTCATTTTCAACATGTCTTTCTTCGTAACATTACCTTCTGATAGTTCTATGCATTTCTTTCCAGAAAACAAAATATCTCATTTCAAAACTCATTTACCTTTTCCTGTTGATTTAAATGGTGAATGGGAAGTGGGATTGTCTGAAATCATCTATCCACGTTCCTGGCTTAACGTAAATGAAACTAACAATTATTTTCGATACGAAGTTGGTGACGGTAATATTGCCTCGACTGTTAAACCAAATATTGATGTGGGCTGTTATGAGACAATGTTTGATATTATATCAGCCATACAGCTTGCTTTACCCAAAAATCCTAGTCGGTTCACAATAAATTACAATAAAGCTACAAAACGAGTGAAAATTAATGCAATTCAAGGTAGCAGTCTTCATTTAGAGAATTTAGGCGAATTGTTAGGATTCAAACGCAATGCAATCATAACGGGTAACATGAAAAGCGAATTCGTTGCTGATGCATGGGCTAATTTTTCGGTTTTTTATACGTTTACTCCGATCTCATTTCGCCTCAAATTGTGGGAGATATACAAGCTCCTTTATTGCGAATCGTTCGAACTAAAGGTCAAGACGGGGAAACGATTAGTCAATATTATGATAGACCTCAATACTTACCTTTAGTGAGACACTCGTTTCAAACTATTCAAACTGAACTAAGACTCAATTCAGGTGATTTTGTCCCCTTTGAAAGTGGTAAAGTGATCATAGTGCTTCATTTTCGCATGAGGCAAATACTATAAATAGAACAACGCATTTTTATACCTTCATTTGAAGATAAAAGCACAAAGATGAGTGTACAATACGTTTGCTGTACTAAAAAATTTGAAGACCATTATGTAGGTCAGATCGGCTCGGGTCTGGGTCATTACCGAGGCATTAGTTTTCAAAAAGGTTATGGAATCGGAGGAATATTTCGTCGATTGTTTAGAGCAGCTCTACCCTTTTTAGTAAAAGGAGGTAAAACTATTGGAAAAGAAGTACTAATAACAGGGAGTCGTGTTGCCTCTGATGTATTGTCAGGAGAAAATTTTAAAGAAGCCGTAAAAACAAGAAGCAGAGAAAGTGGAAAAAATCTAGCTCGGAAAGCTATTGATAAAGTTCAATCTATGGTAGGGAAAGGACAATATAAAAGAAAGCGTAAGAAACAGAAAAGATTCATTTCATCCAAAGCCCGTAAAGTGAGCGGACGCGATATTTTCGATTCATAAAAATGGCATTTATTCTTAAGGATTCTCCTGAATGTGTTAAATCTGAATTGGAACTTTTCAACTTACCAGGAACTCAAACAGTCATTCAAGAAGGGCAGTGGAAACAATTTCACCCTCTTTCTAACGTTTTCGATAACGCACCAGTAGAATTTCATATTTCTGGAAGTGCAGAAGATTACATAGATCTCAGTCAAACACAGCTATATGTAAAAGCGAAAATAGTAAAAGTGGACAATAAGCCTATTACTAAAGACGATGCTATAGGACCTGTGAATTTATTTCTACATTCTTTATTTTCTCAAGTAGATGTATCCTTAAATGATCGCGTGGTTTCCAATTCCAGTAATACATATCCCTATCGATCTTATATTGAAACTCTCTTAAACCATGGACATGACAGCAAAACTTCCCAATTAACGGCTGAACTATTTTACAAAGATTCTGATGACGGCCTCAAGAAAAGAACTGAATTTTTTAAAGAAAGTGCTACTGTAGACATGATTGGTTGCATACATTCAGATTTATTTCATCAAGATCGTCTTTTACTCAATTTAGTGGATTTGAAAATAAAATTAATACGAAGCAAGCCCGAATTTTGTTTGCAAGGATCTGAAGGATTTAAAGTTGTTTTGGATCACGTTTCTTTATTCATACGAAAAGTTCGCGTGAATCCTGGAGTTATTCTTGGTCATGCAAAAGCACTGGAAAAAACAAGCGCAAAATATCCCATTAACCGAGTTCTGTGCAAAGTGTATTCGATTCCTAAAGGAAGTATGTCTTTTATTCAAGATAACATATTTTCAGGCCAAATGCCGAAAAAAGTTTTTATAGGATGTGTAGATAATGAAGCTTTTCATGGTGCATTTTCAAAATCTCCTTATGAGTTTAAGCATTTTAATTTAAATTTTATTGGAGTGTATGTGGATGGACAACCAGTGCCTCATAATCCGTTAGAACTCGATTTTTCTAAAGATCAGTACATACGTGCCTATCAAACTCTGTTTGTTGGGACAGATCGAATGGGTCAAGACAGAGGCATATTTATTTCTAGAGAAGAATATAAGAAATCAAATACATTATTTGGATTTAACCTCTCACCGGATTTATGTTCTTCAGGAGAACATTTCAGTCTGATAAAACATAGCAATTTGCGATTAGAACTAAAATTCAGCAAATCTTTAGAACAAACCGTATGTATTATCGTCTTCGCAGAGTTTGAAAATTTAATCGAAATAAACAAATCGAGAAATATTTTGTACGATTTCGGAAATTAAAGAATGGATGGAATGCAGCTGTTTACAGTCTTATCTCGAGAGAAGACTACGTCCCCATATTTCCAAGGTGTTTATTCTAGAGATACGCTCCCTCCTCTGCAAGAAAACATGTGTGCTATTGTAAATTCTGATGACTCATCGCAAACCGGAACACACTGGTTAGCATTATTCGTGAATGATAAAAGAGAATTAGAATTTTATGACTCGTTTGGACAACCTCCTGTATTCTATGATATTAATACTACAACCTATTTAGATGTATTGTGGAATTCCAAAGTGTTTCAATCACCAACATCCAATGTTTGTGGACAATACTGTATTTACTTTTTATTCAAACGCAGCCAAGGCTATTCTATGTATTATATTTTAAATCAATTGTATATAAATGATTTTCAAATGTATCAATTTGTAAAGAAGCGATATGGTGTAAGATTTGTGTTTAGAAAATAAAAACCTCAAGAAAAGAAACTGAATTTTTTTTAAAGAAAGTGCTTATTGTAGACCTTGATTGGTTGGCTACATTCAGATTTATTTCATCAAGATCGTCTTTACTCAATTTAGTGGATTTGAAAATAAAATTAATACGAAGCAAGCCCGAATTTTGTTTCTTGCAAGGATCTGGGGCTGGATTTAAAGTTGTTTGGATCACGTTTCTTTATTCATACGGTGTTCGTGAATCCTGGAGTTATTCTTTGTCATGTGCTAATTGGAAAAAAAACAAGCTGCAAAATATCCCATTAACTCGAGTTCTGCAAAGTGTATCTGATTCCTAAAGGAAGTATGTCTTTATTCAAGATAACATATTTTCAGGCCAAATGCCGAAAAAGTTTTTATAGGATGTGTAGATAATGAAGCTTTTCATAGTATTTTCAAAATCTCCTTATGAGTTTAAGCATTTTAATTTAAATTTTATTGGAGTGTAGTGTGGATGGACAACCAGTGCCTCATAATCCGTTAGAACTCGATTTTTCTAAAGATCAGTACATAGTGCCTATCAAACTCTGTTTGTTGGGACAGATCGAATGGGCTTCAAGACAGAGTATTATTTATTTTGTGAGAAGAATATAAGAAATCAAATATATTATTTTGGATTTAACTCTCTTCACTGGATTTTATGTTCTTCAGAGAACATTTCAGTCTGATAAAACATAGTAATTTGCGATTAGAACTAAAATTCAGCAAAATCTTTAGAACAAACCGTATGTATTATCGTCTTCGCAGAGTTTGAAAATTTAATCGAAATAAAACAAATCGAGAAATATTTTGTACGATTTTCGAAATTAAAGAATGGAGGAATGCAGCTGTTTACAGTCTTATTCGAGAGAAGACTACGTCCATATTTCTGGGGCGTGTTTATTCTAGAGATACGCCCTCCTCTGCAAGAAGAAAACATGCAAGCATACCCTTGATGACCTATCGCAAACCGGAAACACACTGGTTAAAGTATTATTCGGGCGCAGGCATTGCCTGCTTTTATGCGCGGCAACGGCGGCGTGCTGTGCGCTACCAGCCCAGCGTTGTGGCGCCAGGCGGCGGTTTTGTCGCAGCGCGCGTTTCGCGGGCGGTATGCAACGCCAGGTGCCGAGCGGCTGCAGCGGTGCATGAAGCAAAGCGAAATGCTATTGTATGGCGTTTTTGCCAAGGTACGGCGGCTACAGCAATACCGGTAGCGGCCAGCAAAATAAAACTTTTACCATGGTACAAACAGAGCCAAAGCTTCAAACT
>BMAW01091145.1:115834-192126 GCA_019974015.1 Nephila pilipes
AATTTTTCATTTTTAACAGAAATTTGTCTCCAATTCAACATAATAACCCTGGAAATATGAATCTAAAAAATACAGAAGGAGGAGTAAGAATAATGTTATCAATATAGTTTATAGTGTGTGTAAGAGAGAATGTTAATAGAGAAAAATATTATGTCAATCCCAAGATTAATGTATTTCTTAGACCTTCCATGTAAATCTTACACTGATTAATTCAATTTCCAACAAAAAGATTTATCAATTATCCCTTCAAGAAAATCATTTAATGAAATTGTTAATCACGATTCCCAAAATCTTTCCATTATATTGTTACGAAAATTGTCCGGTGAGTGTAGGTGAACAGTCCGACAAGCAGAATACTTGAAAAATAGTAACTTATTCTTTAAATAATAATAAAATAGGAAGCACAGACGACAACAAAATCGTACTTGTACAAATTTGCAGCACTAAATAAACAGCAATCCACAGTTTAAACAAAATCACGCAGTTTGCAAAGCAAGCAAGATCATCGCTTTCACTCCGAAAGACTAACTAACTAACTGACGTTGACGTTGATGTTCAATGGGCGCCCGGAGCGCGGAGCGCTCCACAAGCCCAATTATTGTGTTTAAAAAGTCACTTTGGAGAGTTGGTTTTGTCATTCTAAAACTGTGGATCTTGGGTTGATATGATGAGAAAATCTAGATGATCGGATGGTAATTTGCTAAGATATAAGAGTTTTAAGTTGAAATGAATTTGGCGCCATCTGTTGGTTGAGAAAGGTACTTCCAGGAAAGTGAAGAACCGAGAGTCGAAAAACTTAGCTGAAAATGAAGAGGAGTCCTTGCTTTTGGATTGGTTGACTGGTGAGTAGGTGCGATGCTGCTATTGGCTGTCAGCAATTGAGTGTAAGTTACTATATAAGTGATGGGTGGAGTTTGTGAACTATGTTAGTGCTGTTTGGTGAATATGGAGAATTATAGCTAAAATTAAATTTATGGGGGGTTGTAGTCTAAGAGAATTTTCCTGGGTCTTTTTGTATTAGGGTGTAGTTGGTATTCTTCTAGATTTTGAATGTTTGGGTTGTCAATATTAGAAAGTGAACTAAAGAAATTTACTGCAAGTTTTTGAACGTGTTGTTTAAAGGTGGTTATTTGCAGTGCTTTATATATGTCTGTGTTTTTCATGTACATGGAGGTCCTGACGATCATCCTGATAGTAGAGCTTTGTGATATTTATAAGATGTTGAGGTTTGACTTTGCACAGTATGCCCATATGGGGCTGGCGTAACTGATGAGTTCAGCGGCTCTGTCTATTTATATCTTGAAGACCGGATGTGACGTCACATAGAAAGTTCTCTAACGTTTCGGTCCTATTCTGGAAACTTCTCAACGAAACTAGATTTTACTTGAAGATTCGTGATGCCAATTGTTGTCGCCAAAGTCACCAAGTTTGTCGCCAAGGTGGGGGTCAAGTTCCTGCTTTTACCCTTGGCGTCCAGATAGCCTGTGAACGTCTCTTAGCAACCATACGATCAGTATTGATGGGAAGCAACATTTCATAATTGTAACAATATTGTTTCATATCAATAAAGTTCGTGCCAATTTTCGGAAAGTAGCGTAAAGGCAGGTGTGAATATATCAGAATGATCGAATAAAAATTATATACTTACATAATCTAAATGACGGTACTTTAGGCATATTTGGAAAAACGTTTGGTTGTGAAACATTAATTATTGTCAGTTTTATACGCCTTGAATATGTAAGCAAATAAAGCTCCTTACAGGTATTTAATGATTTTCTTTCACCGGAAAGGTAAAAATGCCTCTCAAGCGGCAAAACATATGAGTTATTTTTCGAGATTTATTACGCTTATTAATTTGGCCAGGGAAAAAAAAAAAAAGATGAACTTGAAGTTTGGATGTGTACTGTATCCAGGTCAAATTAATGCATTACTTACATAAATAAAAATGAAATTTGTAAAAAAAATAATGGGTATTTCAAAATAACAAATATAACTTATAAACACATATTTTTATCATTTCACTTTTTTTGACAAATATTAGAAAAAAGTAGCTCTACATTCGTTGAAAGAAATGTAACTTCTTTAAGTATGTTTCTGTCCTCAAACTTGGAAAGCAAATTCCATTTTAAAAATAAAATTAATCCAAAATGTAAAATTTTTTCTTTACAATCACTCAGTAAAATACATGTTTGACACATGCTAAGGAATCTAAGGAATGTTACCTAAATACATTTGTGTGCAATGCATGAAAAATAATTACTGGAAGAGAAAACTTGGGGAAAGAATGCTCCTTCTATACTATACTAATAAAATAATTCAATTTTTCATTCTAACATATATTTAGGTTAGTTCCTTTTTAAAAAGTTTTAATAAAACAAAAATTAATTCAATATATTTATTACATTACTCTGTGTCATTATTATAAAATCACTATGAGTATTAGAAATTTCTCCACCCCATATTTTTCTTTATTGTAAAGTAATAATAATAATAATTTTTAAACGTTAAATTATGATGTATATGAAGCTCACCTCAAAAACCAAATTCTCTTAAATGAAATTATTAAAGTTAACACAGTATACGTCCGGATTAGGATCATTTTCTTTTTTTTTTGGTAATGAAGCTTTTTGTGTCAAATTTCATGCATGTAAATGACCATGTTAGATCTAAATGGCACACACATTACGTTGGCATTAAAAAATAAACGAACTTGGAATTGCACTGTATTTAAACCTAATTAATACATTATTACTGTAAATAAAGATAACATTTGCATAAAAAATATATTACAAGTGATAGGGTGATTTCTGTGCCTCGTACAATTTGTAGCAACCCTTTGTTTTGCATCACTATTTCCCTCTTTGTGTTTAGAGTTTAGAATTCTATTCGAGTTCAGGTTCCGTGTTAATCGATTCGGAATTCCGCCACAAGGGTGACGGAAGATTAAAATAAGGCGAAATTATACCTTTCTTGTATATTTTCTTTTGTCTTGGAGCAATCTAATCGGCCCTTTAAAGGAGTTGGCGTACCACGACAGCAGGCATTCTAATACTTAACTCACAAATACGATGCGTCTAAAAAACACGATGAAGGATTCTCTCCTTATTCACCGTCCCTTCAAAAGAATGGGTAAATCAAATTTATCTACTTGTTAAGCATTATCAATGAATAAAGATATTTAATCAAATATGCTCTTCCGTTTCGATATCTACAAATATGATCTTCATAATCGAATCTTTCATTCCTTACGAAATTAGAATCTGAGTTGTTGTATAGTTCCAAGCCTCATCAAATTTAATTATGTTAATCGATAAATCACGTTAAATGTCGAATTTAAAGTCCGTACACCTACTGAGAAATTTTTTTGAAATACATTGATATTCGCTATCTAAATAATTTTTAATGCTGAAATATAACCTAAACTATGGAAAACGCATTTAATATTCGGCTTTTTAATTCGAAAAAAAAAAAATTTTGCAGTGAAAAAATAGAGAAAATAGTACAAAAATTTATTATTAAAATAGCACTCATAATCAAAAGAAAACAAAAATATCATTATTCTGTAAGTTTTATATTATATACCATAACGTGTTTCTTCACACACACACAACCAAATCGATGGACCGTTTGTTTTTACTACACACAAAATAAAATCCACATACCTTTTTTCATATTTATTTCAAACATTTCTTTCTCAACATATTTGCATCAACGCAAGTTCTCAATTCTCTCGCAACACCACCAAAGCTGCTCGTTTTACATTATCGCAACAACACAAGTTGCACGCTACTTTTTACATTATCACCGCAAGAGGGCTATTCACAATGAATGGCTGGTCGGAACAGTGTTTTAGGAATGACACTACTTTCACGAGAAAAATCATATTACGACAATTTTTTTTATTGCGTTTTGAATCAAATAACAACGAAATTTTTTTAAAAATAGTTATTATAATATACGATTTATACCTTTGTTACTAAAACGTATTAATTTTAAAATTATAAAAATAATAAGGGTTTTTAAGAAATATATAAGGAAGATCTTTGCAAAATTTAAATTAATTTGATTCATAACTTTTTCTGATATCTTCGTTGCTCATATGCAAACATGTCAAGAAAACTCCCTTTGAGAAAAATCAAAATCAAACTTTAAGCTTTAAAAGCTCTTTTTAATAACAAACATAATAAAACATATTTAAAATGCCCTGGTTTATAAATAACACCTTCTTTGCTTTCTAATACATTAATTTTTTTTCCTATGAGTTCTTGGTATTTTTCGACACTTCTTTACATTTGGTGTTGAATGATGTTCAGCATCAAAAATTCTACTACTGTTAAGATGTTTATGTGATTTCAGAGTAAAATAACCTCGACTTATATTAAGTTCCTTTAAAATGTCAACACAGTCTTTGTACCCATCATTAAACTGTATCATAGCAAACAAAGCAGCAAATTTTAAAGTTTTAAGACATACGAAAATTTCTTTCGTTTCCTTCTGCCATATAATGATAATAAAGCATTTATAGTAATTCTGCTTCTATGAAGCAGAATTCCTGTTCTATGAAAGCACTCTGATAGAAGTTCTATAACGCAGATTCTATGAAGACACTTTGGTAGAAGTTCTTTAGAACATAGTTTTAAATATGTGAGTTTAATCATAACTAGTATTTCATTTGAAAAGCCGGGATATTTTTCTTTGGGGTTTTTGCCGCATGACAGTGCTCGTTGATAATAACTCCAGCTATATTTCCCGATATTCTTGTCCATGCATTGGTTTCTTACCACTCGATGAACAGTGGCACAAGGCCTCAAAAACATATTTTTGAAGTTTGAGATAATCATTGAGTGGATTGAAGTTTGTGATTATCAATGATTGAGTAGATTACTGCGAAAAGCAATATCATAGTAAGTTTGCATCCTGTCAATAAAAGAATATGTAAATTAGATTTACAAGATAAACTTTCATTTTAAGATTTCATCTTACGCAGTCTGACAACTACGGATTTTAGACATGCCCTGTGCTTTCCCATTTAGGTATCCAATATGTGTCTTTCACGCTGATGTATCCTTTTGAATCTCCGTCATCACAATAGTAAGAACACGTTTGACCTTATTTGACAATCAATTGTTTGAAGATTCGGTTAGAAACAACAGCTTCCATTTTTAATGTGGAATCTTTCAGAATCCTTTGGCATGCATGATCTGTTTTAAGTGTTTCAACTTCAAAGCTTTCAAACATTTTTGAAATCTTTCCGCAGGTCGGACAATATGATGATATTATTTCAATGTCCACTACCTTACCTGCGTCAATTAATAAAGCAGCAACACACCCATTCATAGAAGTGTTACCTATATTCTTCCCTGATCCATTGACTGAGACACCACATTAAGTTTTTTTTTAATTTTTAGAAGAATGCGTAACCAGTACTTCACCAGCTGCTTTTTGCATATACAGTGCACATACTTCTGAAATCCCAGACATAAGTTTACTCTTATGATTGGTGCATGCAAATTTACTGAACCTGAGTAAATTTATCGTAGCACATAATTTATATGCTGCGGAAAAACCTTTACCAATTTGCTACATGACATTAACCAGTCGCATTTACCTATGGATAGCTTAATACTTTTTTTTTTCAGCTGGAAAATCCTGTGTAAGAATCACTAAGGTTACATTTTACAACAAAACTTGAGCACAATTTACATCTACAATCTTCATGCAACAGCAAACCTTAGTGAAAGCATTTGGGGCAACAAAGTTGTAAAAATATATCTAGGAGGATTTCTACATCAATCATTCGATTACCAGTTATTGATTTAGTATCATACTTTATGATTTCTTTACCGAAAATAGCAGAAACGTTCAAGACTATTTTTCAAATTATTTTCAGTAACATCACTATCACGATATTAGCGTTTCCTTTTAGCAATAATTTTAGCATTTCCCATTTTAAACGAAAATAATCGAAGTTTTCAGCAGAAAAAAGAAATCTTAAACAAGAACTTATAACTATGAGAAACAAAAACTAATACTTACGTACAATAACACTTCTCTTTTCTTACCAGATTCTATATAACATTAGATTTAAACCCCCGTTGCCAATTTAAACAATAATTTGAAAAATAAAATGTAAACAAACATGTTTTCCAACTTCCTGACTGCAGACACGCACTTCTAGTTTCAGAAATTAAGCTACCGAGTAAAATTCAAATCCATGTAACGTAAGTTCTAAATAAAGTGATAAAGTCACCAAAGGAAATTCCCTATTACTTTTGTGTTTTCTAAATTAAAAATAAAACAATTTCACCAACGTAAACATTCAGCCTTATTTATTCCATTTTAGAATTCAACTATTAGTTGCCATCAGCAAAAATAACAAAAAAAAAAAAAAAAAAAAAAGCTAATGTTGTTATCCCGAAAGTAAATAAATAATGAAAATTATAATTATTTTCAGCTTCCTCCCACTCTTTGATTATAAATAATAATCAAAGCATAAAAGTGCTAGTTAAACACAATTAAGAAGTTCAAAGGGTGGCAACGTTGTATAAATTTTCAATTACACTTAAATTAAAAAAAATAATAAAAATAAAATGAACGTGAAAATGTTCAATTAACACATATAAATTACAAGTTCATAACCTTATATATTACAAGTTTAGTTTTTTTAGCACTTAAATTCTTCTTAATCAACTACATTTCATCTCGTTGTCAGAAGAATAATCCCAAATTTTGGATATGTCTTCTGACTTTAAAATAATCGGATATCACCAGAGTGGACAAGTTATCAGAGGACGTTTCCTCTAACGGATATATTCATTGAATTCGGCGCAGGAATTCCTCTTTTGAGGTTCACTCAACAAAGTCTTACTTGTCCGTCTTTATCTGGTATGATTTCGGAGTTCAACCTAAAGGCCAGATAATTATTTTTTTTATCTGCTCCCACAGTAACAGTTTCACGAACAGTAACTGCACATTTTCTTGATTTTTTTTTTATTTCTTCGATGAATGAATGAATATAGTGTCTTTCAGTATTGCTTGTCTGTATTTGAGCCTGTTGCAAAAAAGAATTTTGCTCGAAGGCATCTAAATCAGAAAGACTGCTATCATGGATATCTTGTATGAACATCGATGGAGAAATTGATTTTATAGCTTCCTCTTGAAAAAGGTAAGTTATAGGTCTTGAGTTGATTACCCTCTCTCAATTTACCAAAACCGTTGTCATTCTCTCAGAATAATTCTCTGTCCTAAAACTCCTTTAAAAAGATATTTTAAAATTGTAATTAATATCTTCCACCCTTCACCCCATCAAACAGTAGTTGGAGGATTAAACTTCCATTCAATAAAGTTGATAGTTCCATATTTTTGAATATGATTCCAGTCTGGTTGTCTTAAATAATTGGCTGCACCAACAAAAGGGGAACCATTATCACTGTATACAATGGTACATCTTCTTCGAGCAACAAATTTTTCAAATGCCATTAAAAACATCTGTAGAAGCAGTAGTAACTAGCTTGAAATGAACTGCTCGGCACACTGCATAAGTAAAAATTAGAAAATACATTTTTTTTTTTTTTTTTTTTTTTTTTTTTTAATTTTCTTTGAGAAATAAAGGTCCAGCTTTATCCATATTATCATCTGAAATACTGCAGTATCTTTTACTCTATTTTCTGGTAAGGGAAAACTTATTACTTCTAGGTTCTTTGAATTATATCTTTTACATGTAGTGCAGTTGGCTACCTCATGTTTCACTACTTTTTTCCTTTCAGAATTCAATACTTTTCTGTAAGGATATTTAATAGTATCCGGACGATCTTAGAGCACCAAGTATTTAAGTGTAACAATGTATAATTTCTCACTTTTCTACAATACATTACACAGAAAAGAGAAAACTTAAGAAATTACTCATATAAA
Source organism: Nephila pilipes (assembly GCA_019974015.1). Lineage (NCBI taxonomy): Eukaryota > Metazoa > Arthropoda > Arachnida > Araneae > Nephilidae > Nephila > Nephila pilipes. The sequence continues at coordinate 123,746 of BMAW01091145.1, forward strand.
TATTACCTTCTAATTTGTGGAAAGTCTATAAAGAGCAGACTTAACAAACTATTTATTTATACTCTGATGCTCAGACCACTTCAGATTTACTGATATCCAGTCTGGGGCCCTGCAGCACAATCTCATATAAATTTACCCGAAAAAGCACAAAATAATATTTCAGACAAATTCTCAAAGTCAACTGGCGAATGAGAACAAAAGGCTTAAAATTTACTGTTAACATTACAACTGTTAAAAGGAATATTCAAAAGCTAACTCATAATTTCTTTAATAAAATCAACTTTAGTAAAGTTATTTCTATTCAAGACATTGAAAAATACCATTCTGTAACAATAATACATTAATTTATAGACCTAAAGAAGTTCTGAAGAATCCAATTTAAAAACTAAAACTTCTATTTTTAAATGCAATAATACGGTATTATACACCTACCAGCAAAATGCACTGGCAGCTGCATCCGCCACTTCTCCATTCTAACCCATAAATAATCTGATCATTAGGAGACTCTTCTGTCGCCAAATTCTAATCATTATTCTTAGTCTTGCGATGGAGTAAAATTCTTATACTTTTTCAATTCCTACTCTCCGTAACAACCTCAAAACTTAAACTTCTGTCTCATGATTGGATAGTGAAACTCCGCCTATCCATTTCATGCAGAAATACTTGAAGCGACCAAAAATAAGACAAATTTTAGCCGTTTAAATACATTTTAAAAGCATGACCCCTTAAATTTTACTTTCGTGTGTAGTATCTAAATTTTAATTTTACAAATTTTAACTTTTACTCATTCTGTTAATAACAGGCATGAATACCATATGGGAAATGTTACAGTAGGGTAGGGGGTTAAAAAAGAGGCCACCTAAGATAAAACAAGATACGTTAATGCAAATTAAGGAATTATTTCGTCTTTTTTAGTATGCAAAGGATTAAAGTATCAGCCACGTTAATGTCAATGATAGCAAATGCGTGATTTAAAGGCTCTTGAAAAGGTTCTCCTAAAGCGCGTAATTTTATTTCTGCCGATTGTATCAGAGTTTAATTTATTGCTTTGAAAATTAGAATGCCTTTGAGAACAAAACGACAGTCATTTGAACAGGATGGATGCCTTTGAGAAGGCTCGCATCGTAGGACTTCATGAAAGCAAAATGTTATTCCAGTGGAATTACATGTCATATTGATTGCGCAGAAGTTGCATTTTCTCGCTGTTGGCAGAATCGAATACAAGGAAGGTAGCACTCGTAAAAGTAGGCTCAAGTTGAGCTACACGGAGGGCAGATAAGAAAAATTGTATTACAAGTACAAAGCATACCATCTGTGGCGGATTCGTCGGTATTAAATTAGATTGAAAGTATCAACACATTACTTTATTCTTCTCAAAAGTCCTACTGCAGCTTGTAGATTCTCTTAACCCTTGTGTCATTATCCGGGCTGGATGGAATGACCGTTAGTTTTCGTCCTGTCAAGAAATGATCTGGGCTGCGGAGCTATCGTCTTTTCCCTCTTTGTAGACTAATGGTTGGCTGTCGAGAGCGGCTTCGATTCCAGCTAGGACAGTGGTCAGACTTTCCTCGTCTAAAAGTGCTCGTACGAGTACCTTTCGCAGATATTGTTTGATAATTCCTATCAGGCGTTCCCACCATCCTCCCCACCAAGCCGCTCGTTAGGGGGGGGGTAAATTTTCTAGTTGCTATTTTTGAAAGACGAAATCTCAATAACATAGCCATGATATCGGGAAGTAGATTTAGTCGGATTTCAAGAGCGTCGCTTAAAGATGGATGAACTGGAGAATGGGAAGATGCGTCGAAAACTATACGACACTTGGTTTCTTCATTTGCAATTTTCTTTACTGCATGATGGGGTAAGTAAAATAAACTTTCTTTGTTGTACGCTTCATGTGATACGATTTCAATTTTTTTTTTATCAATGTTGTCTTGCCAGTGTTGTCAATGTTGTCTTTTTTTTTTTTTATCAATGTCAATGTTGCAATGTTGTCAATGTTGTCTTGTTTCAGAATACTCTTGTTTAAAAACTGTGTCTGCGTGTAGTTATCTTGTTAAAGAATTAAAGCGTCGAATTGCGACTTCAAAATTGTTTGATGAAAGCTTAACATCTGGTTTCCATGGTAATTTTACTGCTCGTCTATCATCGGTGATTTCAAAAGATTGATGAAAGTTTGTCAAGAGTTCAGAGTTACAGGGTTTTTTTTCCCTCTTGAATTGGTTGTATACCAATGCTTTCTACGCTCCAGAATTCACGTACCACATCGTCCAAAGCTTGAGTTGAAGTGTCCACATTAATATTATGAACTGTAGGAATGAAGGAAATTGTTGCGTGTGATCGAGGTACACTAAGTGTACACCCAAAAATTGATGGGACCAAGGTCAGAGAATCCAACAGCTTGACTGGAGGTTCAGAATCCATGACATTCCAGTAGAAATTACGGTGGTTCATAGGAATCAAGTAAGATTTGTCTACGTCTTTTTATTTTAGGGTGTAGAATATAATTTTCAAGGTTCTGGATATTTGGATTGTTTATGTTAATTAATGAAGTAAAGAAGTTTTTAGAAAGGTCTTGAATATGTTTCCTGAAAGTTTTGATTTTTAAGGCTTTTCTTATTTCTGTATTCCTCATGAACCACCTAGCTTTTGATATCATTTTTAAGGTAGAATTTTGTGCAGTTTCGAGCATTTTGATAGTGGTTTTACTAGAAAAACCCCAAACCGGGCATGCATATGTTATTACGGGACGCATCACGGAGGTGTAGAGAAGCTTTTTGTTTTCTATTGACATTTCAGAATTCCGTCCAATTAGGGGGTATAAAGCTCTTGTGAGTTTACGGAATTTTTCACGCGTTTGTATGAAGTGTGGTTTAAAAGTGAGTCGTTTATCGAATGTTATTCCTAAGTATTTGGTAGACTCAGACCAGGGAATTTCTGTATTGTATATGGTGGGTGGGGGAGGGAGGATTCTGTTTTTGGTGAAAATCACTGCTGCAGACTTTTCTACATTTATTTTTATCTTCCATGTGTTGTAATAATTTTTGAGAATTTTTAAGTGAAGATTGAGTGCTTTTGTAACGGTTTTTGAGTTTTTATATTTGGCCAGCACAGCAGTATCGTTGGCGTATAGGTTTGTTTTTGTTGGTGAGTAATTTGGAATGTCGTTTACAAAAATATTAAATAATATTGGGCTAAGCAGAGAGCCCTGTACTTCTCCATTGTTAATGTTAAAAGTTTTAGAGTAAGAGTTCCTAACTTTTACCTGGAAAGATCTGTTTTTGGTGTAAGAGTAGATTAAGTGGATGAGTGGGGGAGGGAATTTGTTTATAATGAGTTTGTAAGTTAAGCCGTCAATCCACACTCTGTCGAACGCTTTTTGAATATCCAGGAAGATAACACCTGTGGATTGACGCTTTTCAAAACCTGAAGAAATTGTTTCGGTTAATTTGAGTAGAGGATGTATAGTGGAGAGTTTTTTGACGAATCCATATTGGTTTGGGTTGATAAAGTTGTCATCTATGAAAGTTTTTAGTCTGTTTAAAATTATAGCTTCAGTAAGTTTACTTAGTGTGGATAAAAGGAAAATGGGTCTGTAGCTGTTTGGGAAGTGTAAGTTTTTTCCAGGCTTGAGTATGGGAAACATGATAGAGGCTTTCCAGGAATTAGGGAAATATTTGAATTTTAGTATTTTATTAATGATGTAAGTTAGGATTAAAATGATTTTTAAGCATTTTGTTAGTAATTTCATCCTTGCCAGGTGCCTTTTTTGCATTTGTTTTTTTGATAAATTCAATGACTTCATCTGGGCAAGCTGGTTCAATGAAGGTGTTAGTAGGGGATAGAAAAAAGTTGTTTAATTTAGTGGAGACTTCGGTATCTATATTAGTATGAAAGTCAGTGGGTCTTGAGTTTTCTTGAAAATTTGTGGTCAGGGTCTCTGCTAAGATATTGGCTTTATGGATATCAGTGACTGCTGTGCCGCCGCTTGTGTTTAAAGTAGGAATTTTGGGTTTTTTCTTTTTAAAAAATTTTGTGGTTTGCCAGAGGGAGTTATCTGTGGTATTAAGTGCTAGAAGTCGTTGATTCCAATTCTGTTCTTTGAAAATTTTAATTTCATTTTTGATTTCAGTTTTTATTCTATTGAGTTGACTCTTGATGCTGGGGTTTAAAATCCTTTGATAATGTTTTCTGAGTTTGTTTTTGTATTTAGTTAAGTTTCTGATGTTTTTTGGCGTGTAGGTGGAGTTGTTGTTTTTGATTGGTGTGGAGGCTTGATTGTAAGTAGTAATTATTTTGTTGGTGAGAAAATCTATTTTATTTTCAAGTTGTGGTGGGGTGGTGATGTGGGTGAATTCAAAGTAGCTAATGTTTTGTTGTATGATATTGGTGAAATCTGACCAGTGTGTTTTAAGATGTGTTTTAATTTCATTTTTTGGAATATTTAAATTAAATGTGATTATGACTGGGTTGTGGTCAGATGAAAGTTCTAGAATTACAGTGATCTCAAAGGGGTAGTGGAATTCTCTTATTAAAGCAATGTCTAAAGTATTTGTGGAATTATGTCCAAATCTAGTGGGTGTGGGAGGGAAGGCAATTTGTAAGTCAAGTTTATCGGCGAAGTTTTTGAGTTGAATTCCTCTGGTGGAGTTTTTTCTGCAATTCCAATAATTGTGTGTGGCATTGAAATCGCCAAAATCACACAATTTGAGTTAGTTTGCAGTATGGATTCTAGGTCAAGAGTGAATAATCTTTTATCTGAGGAAGGGGGGATGTATATGGATGCAACTAAGAAGGTGTGGTGATTTGGAGGGGTGATTGTGATAATGGTGGCTTCGACATATTGGAGCGGTGCTGTAGTCTGGAGATGGTGTGCAATATTGTTTTTAATAAGTATCATGGTTCAGTTTCCGTAATTCTCTCATTTCTGTAGGAAATATAGTTTGCGAGGTAAAAAATGTTGCTGGGTCTGAGTCTAGTTTCTTGTATCAGTAAAATATCAGGGGAGTGCTTCTCTACGAATACTCGTAGCTCCACAGTACGAGAATTAACTCCGTTCGCGTTCCATGAGCACAAACTGAGGCCTAAGATATTGGGATTGTTTAAAAAATTAATTTGATTAGACATAGGATTCTGATTCTAGGAGCGCCTCAATAATGGCATATTTTTGGTTGCGGTTGTTTTTAACAGCCGCGATCCTGGGCAGTTGTTGTGCTAAACCAGGAAATTTATTTAGCAAATCCGCAAGGAGGAAAAGTAGGTCAGTGGGTTGGGCAAGATTATTTCCTTGTCTATTGTATTGTGGATGGTTACTTTGAGGTGGTTTTCTATGAATTCTAGCCTCACTTTGTGCGTAAACTTCTGTTTCGCTCGCTTTGGGCGGCGCCATCTGGGGACGTGGAGCGTTCGTAATGTATAATTGCTTGAGCAAATGTATAATTTTCGTTTATTTTGCTGCTAGTAAAGGGTTTTGAATTTCTAAAGTTTGCAGTACCTTTAGGAGGCTTAGGGTAGCTCGGACAGCGAGCCCAGGAGGCCATATGGCCGTGGGTTTCATAGAGGATTGGGTTGCTTTTCTTTTATGCTACAATCTCTCGTGAAGTGTGGCTCTCCACATTTAAGACATCTGGGTGCCATTCTGCAATTTTCGGATGAGTGGTGGAACTTGTTACAGTTGTAACATTGAGTCACACCCCTTCCTCGATATTCCTCGACTTTAACTGTCATATAGCAGATGCGGTCTAAGTTGAAAATTTCTTTTGCGGCCTTTTCGGTTCTTTGCAATGTAACGAGAAAGACGGGGAGAGGTCATTTTGTACTATGATTATGCAGTTGTGAGACCTTATCAACCTCAAAACCAAGGTCTTTTAATTCTTCCTGGATGTCGTTTGTTGCTGTATCTCGAGGAAGTCCTTTTATACAAATTTTAAGAGGTCTTTCATACACAGTTTTAATTATGTAATATTCGTAGTTAATATTTTGTAGTGTGCTATTTATTTCTCTATATTCACTTTCAGTATTAGTATATAGCTTTATATATTCGCCTGAAAGACGAGTACGTAGGTTTGGGAATTTTTCGGTAAGCGTTTTTAGTTGCTCTCTATAGTTTTTTGTAATTTTGAGCATGATAGGGGGTGGTAGAGAGGTTGCATTCGGTATCTGTACCGTGATTTGTTGTTGCATCTGCAAAGCGGGCGAATCAGAAGTTTCGTTACTAATATTATTTATTCCTTGAAATCTGTTATTTGTGATTAATAAGTTTTACGAAGGATTTTGAGTAGAATTTATTTTGGCAGTTTTCCTCGTTGGAGGAGAGATAAAACCATTTTCATCTTTTCTCTTAAATTGTTTAGAAGTGGAAGGTTTTGGTGATAGATTAAGATTCTGGTTCTGACTAAGATTTAAGTTTAAGTGGGAGTGATGGGGACAGCCGTTTATCTCACAGGGACCAATAGATTGAAAAGCACTTACCATTTGGTCTCTTTTTCTTTCCAGGATCTTCAGTTCTTTTTTTTTTCTATCTGATACAGTTCAGTGTCCTCGTATTGTGGGTACCTTTGTATGTTTCCGAGTACGTTGGATTGGCTTAGGATCTTTATGTTGAGTACTTCCATTTCCATCGCAAATTTCTTTCTCGCCATGCATGGGGATTCTCCTTGTGGATTAGAAATTGGTGAGTTTGCTGGAGTGGAGTTAGGTGTTGAGTTCATTTCCATTTCCGTGTTCATTTCCATTTCCAGTCCGGGTCGGGTAGGTTAAGTAATCGAAAGATAATGTGGTAGAAGTAGAGCTAGGAAGGATTCCAACCCTCACTAAAAAGTACTGAAAACTACTGTTTAGGTTGGTAATCTTGAAAATCAAAGTCTCTCTCTTAATATGTTCTTTTGAAAAAAAAAATGACAATTAAATCACTCGCTTTCCATCGAGCTTACTAACGATTGAAAATTTGAACAAGATATATATATAGGGATAGTGTGAACTAATAGTTGGAATTTAATTAAAAATTAAAGCAATCGATAAATTTTTAATCTGAATATATTTTGGGTTAAAAGTCGCTAAAATTAAAGGAAACGGTTAATTAGTAAACTGAATATATAAGCTAAATGGAACTAAAATTAAAGGAAAAGATAAATTGTTAAACTGAATATATTTCAAGTTAAATGTAATCAAAATTATATGTAATTTAATTTATTATTAACTACATGTCAGTAAAATTACGATTAATGGAATATAATATAAGCTACAAGAAATTAAAATTAAAGCAAATGATAAATTATTGAAATGAATATATTTTAAGCTAAATGTACTTAAAACGAAAGGAAAAGGTAAATTATTGAATTGAATATAAAGGAATATAGAGCAATGTAACATTTAAGATTAAACTATAATCGCGATGAAATTAGTTCGCATAATCAGGTTTTTCGAGCGATATTGTGGGCAAGATGCTTTCAATATTACTATTTATTAATGTTGAAGTCACTTTATTTTAGTGCCCAACGATGGCCGAAATGAGGAAAATAACAGACTATGAGTGTCAGTAATTTCAAGTAGAATGAAGTTTGAAATGCTTCTACATCAAATCCAGCGAGAAAGCATTGAGTGGGATTTGCAACGAAATCGTGAATGTAATGAAGAAATACAACCTACGCAGTCATCATCGAAACAAACATTAGGAATACACAGTTGGAGGGAAAAATCCACTAATTACAAAAAATTTCTAAATTACAAAATCAACTCACATCGTAGGGGACATTGTTCAGTAAATCTTGAAATGAAAATGAATTCTTAACTAAGTTGCCTACGTCCTGGCTAAAAGTGGTTAGCCGTTTACTGAATGGTGTAATAGTGAAAGAATGTTTGTTGAATGTGGTTGAGGAACAAGGCCTAGAAAAATCAAAACAATTTTAAAATGTAGTTTTGGGTAAAAATATCATTGCCACCCTCATTACAGGTGGGGATGATCATAAAGCAAGAGCTGACTTTCCTATATAACCTCCATGATACTGTTACAAGAGAGGATTTATTCAGTGAACTGAAAAAAAAAAAAGCATTTGCCGATAATAACTTGGACTGGACTAACCTTAGTTGTGTGACTGTCAATGAAGGAAAGAACAAGAGTGGCATAAATAAAGATTTAGTAGGAGAAGTGAAACAGATGTGTGATGAGAAAACATTCCACAACCTATATTCCTGCTCTGCATAATTAATCAGCTAGCTTTGTGTACTAAACATGTGGACATTATTAGTATATAGAATCTTGTGGAGAAGATGGGGAATTTTATAAGGTCACATAGGTCAAGCCATAGATAGTTCAGAAAATGATGAAATTTTATGATGAAAGATACAGACAAAGAATTGCAAGAATTACCGTATCACACAACAGTAAGATGGCTAAGTTGTGAGAAAGTTATGAGCAACGTATTTGAATTAAGAAGGAAATATGAGACTTCCTGGAAAGTAAAGGCAAGTCACAGTCTTTACTATCTGATGAAGAGTGGGTATGGAAATTGTTCTTTGCTGCAGACATAACTAGTCACTTAAATTTTCTGAACCAAAAACTACAAGGAGAGAAAAATATAATTTCTGATTTATACACTCACTTAAAAGCCTTCAGATTTAAACTTGTCTTGTTTTTGGAACATGTACAGGCCAACAACTTGACTAACTTTCAGCAAGGCCTTCATGGCTGAAGCAACAACTGAGTTATCCCCGTCATTTTCATGCGAGATCATCAAAGACCACCAACTGCAGTTTCAAGAGAGGTTTTCTGACTTGAATTCAAAGGCAGATGAAGTGATATAATTTCGAATCTCATTTGAAACAGACGTGGCCACTTGCCCAGATAAATTACAGCTAAAGATCATTGAGTTGTAAGCAAATGACTTCCTTAGGCACAAGTTCAGAGAAGGACTGGTTGGTTTTTGTCCAAGAAACACTTTCTTAATGTCACAATCTTTGCATCAAGATACCTTTCTGTCTTTGTTAACAACATACTTATGTGAACAAATATTTTCAAGAATAAAATACGTGAAGAAAAGTTTAAGAACAAACTTGTCTGATGGTAATCTCATATCACTGTTGATGTTAGGACATCAAATCTAAAGACATAAATGTCTGCTATTTTGGCATCTAGGAAGTATTTTCACCATTCCCACTAACACAGTTGTTTATGTGTACAACAACAACAATCATATAGGGGTGAGGGCCAATCCGGTGGACTCTTTACTCAATATCGTATTTTAGCCTTGGATTTTTTTTAATATTAAAAACAAAACGTATTGAAAATGAGCTTAATTCACGTATGGATTAAAAAATGGTTATGTGTAGTTTATCAATGTGTTATTAAATAATAGCCGAATAAAATAATATTAAATAAATAATTATAATCAACATCTATGTTTTGAATCTTTTTTTTTATTATTATTAGGAACTCGATTGTAGTAGTCATTCCCAGACTGCTTTTTGATAGTTAATGCTGCCCTGGGGCTGAAAAGTTTGGAGACCCCTGCTCCAGATTTTAAAGAGATGTTCATTACGTAAAATTGCCATTGTTAGAGTCGAGGAATGCTAGTATAAAATCTGACAATAACTGTGTCCATATGAGGCTTGAAGATTTCATTGAATTTAAAATATATAATTTTAAGTAAATATGGTTTCAGGAACAATTCGGAATAGTATTATGTTTTGAACTGATCATAATTTTGGTGATGGCATTTTTTTGATATTAAGTGAAATTTGTATGTTTGAGATTGGCAATACATTTATTTTTCGGAGCCGCGCTCTTTTTCTTCGAAGAATTTCGTTCATTATTGGAGTATTATATTCTGTAAGAAAATTAATTTTTTTTCTGTAGCTTTAGAAAATGCAGCTTTTCTCCTTTTTAAATGATCGGCAACTTGGTAACAGTCAAAAAACAAATTTTCCCTCCAGTAAGTTATTTTATTTAGATTTGTTCTAATAATTGATTATTCTTAGAATGTGTTTTTATGAAACGTTTTTTTGCTGCTTATTGACAGTTTTTTTTTAAAAAAATTATCATTATTTAACTATGATTACTAGTCTTAGTGATTTTGGTGATCAGGCCAATTATTGTGTTTTCTTATAATCTTTTAACATTATGATTTTTCTTTAGCATATCTTAATGTTTTGTTTTGTATTCTTTAGCTCATCGACTAAATTCAGATGGATTGCTGTCAAAACTTGTATGCCGACAGAAAGATGCATATGACAGTAGTGAACGGGTAACAAATATATTAAAATTTAAAAGCTGGATCTTTGTTTTTGTACATATCTATGGGTTGTAAAATGTTTAAAGTATAAATGTGAAAAAAATGTTTTTGTTTTTTTAAATTGAAATTTTCTTTTCTTTCTCAAATTATTCGACTATTTAAATAATTGGATCATGTTTAAATAACCTAATGTATAGCATATATGTAATACTTTTTTCCTCAATTAATTTGTAATTCAAAGATTCACACAATTTTATTAATAATGCTAATTTTGGTGCAGTCATATTGTCGATTTTTTTGGATTTTGCTAATTTTGATTGGGATGTTGCCTATTAAGCAACATTATTAAAAAAATATGCTTCGGAATATTGGTAATGAAATCTTGGTAACCTCTTATGGCTGCCAAATTGAAAAAAATAACCAATGGAAACAATGTTTCTTTCTTTCTTTCTTTTTCTTTTTTTTTTTTAAAAAAATAGTTTCATAAATTAAAATTTTAAGATATTTTTCCTTACAAAGTTATGGTTGTTAAAAATGTTGCTTTTTTTTTTTTTTTTACAGGAACTTCCTGTGCCTCCTTTTGCTTGCAAGTTTCAAAGAAGTAATTGATTTTATGCTATATTTTTAAATGTCTTTTTAAAAATCTATTTTGTTCCTTTGAAAGTTTGGAGAATCAATAGTTTTCATTCCCTTATTACATGTAGTCTTAAGATCAATGTTCATTTAAAGTGAAGCTTTTAAGTGCCTTTTTGCTGAAAATGTTACCCTTTTCTGGCTATATCATAAATAACTGTCTTGCTTTTTAAAAGATGATTTTTAAAGAATTATTTAATGTAATATTTACAGTAATTATTACTTGGACCTCTAAACAATTCAGTGAATGATAAATATTGCAAACATTAGTTTGTAAAATATTAAAATAAAATGCATAAATAAATACAGATAAAATGTAGTTTGGTCTCATCGCTTAGTGTGCAACTACATTTTATCATTAGGCAAACTACATTTTATCTCAAAATTAGCAATTTTTGGGGCTGCATTTATGTATCGACGAATTTACTGTAACGAGCAATTCTGTAAACAAGAGTTAACACATTTTATGAATGATTGTCAAATAATCTTCAGTTGCCAAGTGGTTTCTTTTCTTTTGCACTACGAATATGGAATAGTTACATATTCATCCTTCAAAATATTTATTTTCAGACCTATCTCTCACTTTTGAGGCATTTCATCAACAAATTCTGTCAATTTACTCAATAAAAATAATTAGATAAATAATAATTATATTGGCAGCATTTTCCCTCATTATGCAAAGAATACATGGTACTGTATGTTGTTACACAAACAAAATTTTATTAGTAGGTATTGTTAGTAACTATGAAAACCCATGATAATATTGGCGAACAAGCTCAAACCATCAGCATGCTGGGAACTATTTCACTCTGTATGTAGGGCTTGGTTGCAACCATTTTGGTCAGAATCCTTATGAGCTGAACTTGTCTGTGCATCATGATGTGTTATTTATTCACATTGTTCACGACTGTAAACACTTAATAACCTTTGAGCTATATAAAGTATTAAAGGTATATTTTATCATTTTAGTATAATTGTTATTAGGATTCTGGTGTGATGCACATTATATCTGTTGGAGCTCAAATTTCTCCTATTAGTGTGGAAAGGGAGGGGCCAGCTCGGGTGTCGTCCTTGTCACTTGACTGAGGTTCAAAATTATGAGATTCATCGCCAATAGCTCTTGTGTTGCTTCTGCTGCAATATTTAAAATACAAATCAATCTATTATGGGATTCAGGTGGTTTGGTATGACTATTATATAACTTTTCCTTGAGTTAAAATGTAATCATGATTCCATTTTAAGTGGACTAAATTCTTTAATATTTTAAACAATCATTAAGATGATGATGGGTATTAAATTTTTTAAATTGTACTATACAGAATATAATACTCCTTTTTAGATTGTAAAATTTTTTATCCTTCAATATTTTGCTATGAAGTTTGTATATTTTCTTCATTCAAAATGTATTTCTTCAGTATTAGGAAATCTTACTTGCTGTTTCCTGTTAGATATTTCAAAGTATTTGTTTTTACTTTAAAAAAAATGAATTCTTTTGTGAGTGTATATATTTAGAAGTATAATAAGCCTCAATGGTATATCCTAGAATTCAATTTTGGGGAGTGCATATCATCATTGCCATGAATGAAGCAACTTTTCTAGATAAGAATTAAATTATCACTTGGTAAAATGTAAAGAATGCACTATAACAATCTTATTTCTCCTATTTAAAACTTTTCAAGAATTGATGTAATTTCTATCAAGTTATGAAAAATTGTAAAAAAATATTCTATAAATCTTCTGTAAAAATACATCCCCACCCAACTTTGTCTTTCAATATTGACCCAGAGGCACATTTCGGAGACAAAAAAACTTTTATTCCTTCTCAGTAATTGGTTTTTAGATGGTATCATATTTTCTTTTATTGATAAAAAATTAAAGCACAAGAAGGGAAAAAAAAATTCAGTGTTTTTTTAAAGAACTTGGAACATAAAAAGAATTATCCTGAAATATTTTAATTTCCAAAGAATTTTTTGGAGGGGGTGCATATGTCCTTTTATACCCTCACTGGGTACGCCACTGACAAGCCTCAATTGAGCTTATGATAAAATTACACATAAGTGCAAATTTAAGAATAGTATTAAAAATAAATAATTCTTTTTCAATAATTAAAATTTACTGAATAGAAATGGTGCAATGCTATTGATTTTCTGTGAACTTTTAAAATTAAACATTAAGAGTGATACATTAGAGTCTTGTTTATTTTTCTTTAAAAGGATTATTTGCCTTTTACTTATCTAATATTCTATAATATTTAAATCAAATATTCTATATTAATTAATGTCCCATTGTTGAAAAAAAAATAGAGCTGTGTTTCTATTCCGAATTATTTATCATATGCCAATTTATGGATGAAGGTATTTGGGAACAGATGATAAAGGACTGTTGCTGAAAGGTACTGTCCACAGAGATTGAACAAATTAAAGAACAAGATGTAATTGGAAAAAAAAAAAAAATGCATTAATGTTAAGGATATTGAATTGCAAGGGTCTGGGCTGAGTTAACAGTCCCAACAATTGTCAAATGATAGAATAATTCGGCTAGCCATGATGAAAGTATGAAAATGTAAAGCCCAGGTGGAACCGAAGAAGCCATTCTTTTAGTGTAATGCATTCTTGTATGTGAGGATATATCTTTAGAAGAAATCAAAAGTTGGGGGAAGGATGAAGTTGTTCTTGTCAATTGTGATGACAATGAAAGTAAAATTCAAGATCAAACTCCAATTGTTCAGCCTTTGAGAATTTAATATATTGATGGTATTAAGGTCTAGGAACTGCAAAGCATGGAGTAATGGGAAGCTACAGGAATTGACATGATTCTGCTGCAAAAAAAAGGAAGATTTTGTCTTGGAAGAAATGGTACTTGTAAGGAAATTGACTGCCATAAAAAATTTTAGTTGGCAATTTGTCGAAAACATTGTGAGTTAAAAAATTGGTCTGCATAGTATTGATATGTAGGAAATGATTTTGAAAAGGAGCCCTAAATTGAAAAGAAATTGGTTCTGACAAAGAAAATGGCAAATTTAAATGTAATGAAATGAGAATGTTAACATTTTAGTAGTACAACAATATTTAATTGTAAATAATTATATTTATATAATAATATTTACGTATAACTAATAATGTAAAATTATTTGTTGTTATAATATCTTATAAATAACTGGTGCTGCTCTAATGATATAGTGCTGCTTTTTCTTAACTCCCTATAATCTGAAGTGATTGCTTATTTGATGTTCTGATGGATAAGCAAGGTTCTGCTGTATATTGTATATTTTTCTTATGTGAAAAACATGCAAAGAATTAATGGTAGACATATTTTTTTGTGTGTTTCAGATACAGACAGTGATTTATTAGCTGTTGCTAATGAAGATGGTGATGTTCTATTGTATGATACAGAATATGGTAAAGGATTATTAAAATGTAAGTTTGGAAAATTGTTTTTTTTTTATATTTATGTTCATGTTGTCTACCTCACCCCCACATTATTTAGCTTGTTTATTATTTTTGGAAATCATGGAATTTGGATGTATGACTTATATTATCAATATTTTACTAATTATATATATATAAGTGAAATACCATTGACTGACTCATCACGAGATCTCAAAAACTATAAACCGATTGACTTGAAATTTAGCATAGTTACTCATTTTGTGATGTAGACACTCACTAAGAACGGATTTTACGGAAGTCTTATCAAAAATGTAATTTTCATCCGTTAATCTACTCTTATCCATCGGTTATGTAATTTTTGGCGACTTTATCGCCAAAAATGATATGAACGATGCCAAACGGAATATATTTTTTTATATGTATACTGTGTATTGTCACCAATTAAGTTTACTTGGGTAAATTTGTGCATGCAAAACGGAAAAATACCAAATAATTTTATATTGAAGTGCTGATGGAGGATTGGCAAGATTTTGGCGAAGGGGCTGTTTATGGGAATATTCGTTCATGTCGAAAATATGAAACATACATATTTAGCGATAGAAATAAATGAGTTTGGAACCCCATGGTTGGTGAAAGTGTGGTTTAGCTCCAAAACTCAGCGGGAGTTTGAAAAATACTAAAATGGCGACTTCTTACGGAGTAGCACATACGCAAGACTATCTTCGTATACTGGAGGACCTCCAGTATACGAAGTTCATATACCAGTTCATGCATGTAGCGAGGTCCCCGCTACATGCATGAACAACTCAAGAGGCTATGACATAAGGCTATGACATACGTAAGACATTTTGTACGTCCCGACTTGCACAACTTTTTTTTAAGGATTGCAGTGACTTTAAATCCTAAATGGTCAGAAATCAAAGATGTCTTGAGGCAAGGCCAAAAATCTTATGTTAGACAGGATGCCATTGTGAAGGTGTTTCATTTGAAAGCTAAGCACATGATGAATCTTCTGACAAAAGTTTGCATCTTTGGCATTTTTTTTGTTCTCTTTGTTTGGTGAGGCTTGTCTATTAGTGAATTTTCTCCTAAGCCTTTCTTTGAATAAAAGACCAAAATATTAAATATAAAAATGTTTTAATCTTTTTCTATTTAAATTAAATGAAGAGGTATGGTATCTATATTTAAATATTGAATTTTGAATGCGCAATTTTTAAAATATGGAAGAAAAATATTATAGATACTTTTTTTCTTCTAATCTACTGGTTACTTTACCCTCTTATTGAAAGAAATTAAACTTTTGAAATGGTAAAGTTTCATTATTTTTATTCTCTTTTATCATTTTTTTTTTTTTTTTTTTTAAAATCTGGTTTGATTCCCCCTATTGTTAGATATACATATATAAGGGTTCATTCTAGGTCCAAAAAAACTGGCCAAAGTTATAATAAGAAAGTTGAAAACTTGCAACTGATTTTATTTGATTATTCTTGAAAATATATGTATATTTAAACTGTATTATGTAAGTTACCCATTTATATTAAATTAATAATATTTAATGTAGTGCATAAATCAAAATATTTTTTTTAAAAAAATAAGATAAATTTATCATTGAAAATAATTAAAATTTAAAACATTTGAGAAAGACCAAGTAGTTTGAGTAATAATTTATATCTAAAAAATATTTAAGTATATTTAATGAAAGTATATATAGAATTTTTTTACTACTGTATCCAACCTGTACAACTAGGACTTTTATTTAAAATATAGCAGAGGGCATTCAGTGAGATTTATCATCACTTGACTGAAATTTAAAATTACAAAAATTGTTGCCTATAGTCATTGAGGAGAGGAGGGTGCCAGCTAAGGTGTCGTCCTCGTCATTGGACCATGGTTTAAAATTACGAAGTCCGTCACCAATAGTCCTCGTAACTTCTAGTGTGAGTTAATAAAAACTAAACTAAACTAAGCCTATAGTCATTGATCTAGACTAATGGTAATCCAAACTAACTTTGAATGTGATATATGATGTTTGTAAAGCAGAATACTTGGGTTTCAAAAGGTAAATGGAATTAAATAATTTTTCTAACACCTGATATGGTGAATTTAAAATTTCAAAGGATTGATGAAGTAGAGCATCACTCAATTCTCCGAGAATGATCTTTCTGTGTATATGAGATGCTACATTTGTAACAGCTGGAAACTGTTTTTTTTACTTCATACTCTTGATACCTGACCTGTTGTTGATATTGATCGAGTTTTCATTATAAAGTTTTTTCTTTAAACTTTATAACATGTTTTTTTTGATTTTGAAACTTTTATTTCTTCTGGTTTAATTAATTTATTTTATTAAAAGAAAAAAAAAAAAAAAATCTGAGTATCAGCTAATTTTCAAGACTTCTTTATTGTGTAATATATTTATAAAAAATTTCTGAATCACATAATTTCGTTTTATTTTATTTATTTTTTCAAGAAACTCCTTCCCCCCCTTAATTATTATATGGTAAATTTTCCTCCATCTTATATCACATGTTAGATTTTCTTATTTTGTAAATATATCATTAAGTTGCTAGACCATTCATGATGCTTATTTACTTTTCTTAATTTTGTAAAAGTTTTCTATTAATTTATAGTTTCTCCTATAAAATATTTTATTGTATTTCATAAAAATGAAAATATTTATGTTTCAAAAATCAAAATTCAGTTTATAGTCAAAAGTCATTTGAAGGATTTGTGTAAAAAGAACTATTAATTTTAACTTGCAAATAAAATACAAACTCAATGTTTTCTGTTGGTAACAGTGTTGAATTATTTTAATTTTTTTAATAATATTCTTATTTTGGTATTTTCCCATTTACTGGCAATATGCTATTGTGTTAATCTAATGAATCTTCTAAAGGCTAATCCATTGTCTTTATTTTGGATAAGTTCAAAATTTTTTTGTTGGCAAATATTAAAAACTACAAGTATTAGGAGTGAATTATGAATGATAGATATCAGCACTTGAATTTTTTCCTGAAAGGATCACTCGTAATACTTGATTAAATAAATATTTGGTTCATTGTATTTTCTGACAAAAAAAAAAAAAAAAAAAAAAAAAAAAAACGAAGTTGTGCAGTTGTGGATTGTTTGAAGAGAAGGGTGAGAGATTTTCAAAATCAATTTGAAAACTCAGGTTTCCTTTCTTATGACTGTTTGTACCATGTACTGTTGGGACCAAGAACTTACATCTGTTGAGTTTTGTGCATTGCAATTGAATTGCAATTCTATTGGTGACTGGAATTATTACATCTTGGAAATTTTCAAGTGCCATCCAGACTTTCTATAAAGATAGGTGGTTTAAGCAAAGTTGTTAAAGCCAATGAAAGTCTTTTTAGAAAAAGAAAAGGCATGTACTTCCAATATAATGGTTATTTGGAGGATTGTATGTTGAAGCAAAATAGTGTTTTCTTATTGCTATTCTGTGGGGATTTGTAAAGTTTTATTTACAAAGAAATAACTGTGATATCTGGGTAAAATTTATTCTGCATATTAATAGACCCTAATGTATTCAATGTGTTAAATTATAGCTATTAATAATGATTTAAGTTTCAAGAAGCTGTAGATTAAAGTAGCCTGCAGTATGGAGAAAATAGAGTCCAATCTACTGAGGTCTACAAAGAGAGTCTTGGAAAGATCTAGAAATACAGGAAGTAAATGTGGTTATGAATAGAATAATAAATAAAAATTGTTCCAATATTGATTATTTTTAGTAATAATTAAACTTCACTGTACCTCATGATAATAGTTTAACTTTACAATACTGTTGGTTACTTCAATCTAGAACTTATGAAACCAAAAAATCAACATTAATAGCCGTAATTTACTACATTTTGAAAAAAAAGACTCAATTAATAACTGAATAAATTTTATCCAGGCATCTTGGTTATTTCTTAGTAATAATAAAAGCTTTACGATATCCCCTTATGTCTTCTGATCATTGGAAAAAGTATAAAATTCATGACTTCCAATTGTAAGCTATAAAAATTTCACTGTCAACCGCAAATTATCTTTTGTTGATGTAGAAATTTCTACTCTCAATATGTGAAATGTTTGTGGAGAGCTTAAAATTCCACAATAAACGTCATTGTGATACAGCATGTCAGTTTTGGGTTAATATTTATCCAAATTCATGTGGACTTAAAGTCATTCAAAAATGGGAATGTTTTTTGCTGAAAAAGTGCTGATTTCATACTTTTTGTTCAGTTTAGCACACCAGATATCACTCTTATGCCGTAAAACCTCCATTTTCACTCACATTTGAGTCTTCACACACAAAAAAATCTTTATTTATTTTTTTTATTTATTTTATATTTGGTGCATAATACTATGCATTAGTAGTGTTAAAGTCTCTAGGGCTGCCATGATTAGTTACGTCAACATTTCATCTCTTTATATTTTTTTACAATAATGACTACTACTTACCTATTAAGAGAATCATACTTATTTTTCTTGGATTTTTCAATGTCCTAAGTTGTTTATTCTGATACATATGAAATCTTAAAGAAGCTTTGCTGTCAGTTTATACTCCTGAGATTTTGTATTACTCTTGTTTATTTATAACTTGTCAATGCATAACATAAAGTTTACATGTTATAAAGTAATCTTTATTTAAAGAATTTTTGATGCTTTTACATTTTACCGGCACAAATCTTGCCACACAGACTTATTGGCACAACAAGCAGTATACACATAAAAAAGATATTCCGTTTGGTGTTGGTTGTATCTCTTTTGGTGACTTTATCGCTTGCACTGGCGAAATGGAAAAGTACCGAATTTTTTTTATATCCTTTGTTCTAATTTTTATAGCATCTCTTGTATTGATTAACACATCAATCAATAACTCCCGAGACTAACCCAGAGATGGCGCTCGTAGTAAACCAGTAACCAGGTCTTTCTAGAGTACTAACCTTTGCTTGAAACATGTCAAAATTTTAAGTCGATCGGACCAGAAACAGCTTAGTTATCGAGGTTGGAGTAAAGTTGTTTTTGTAGTTTGTTTAAAAAGTGGAAAAAACCGAGTTTCGTGTTCTGATAAAACATTGTTTTTTAATGGGTAAAAACACCGTGCAAGCGAAACAATGGATTGAAAAATGTTACCCGGACTCTTGTCCATCAAAAGCAACGATTTGTCGGTGGTTTGCCGAGTTTAAATGTGGTCATACCGACACAAATGACGCAGAACGCTCGGGTAGACCTGTGGAAGCCGTTACACCGGAAAATGTGAGTGAAGTGACAAAAATTATAATGAAAGATCGTAAAGTGAAGCTACGTGAGATTGCTGAGATGACACAGATATCATATGAAAGTGTATTTACTGAAAAAGGTTTTTTGAAGTGAAGTGAAAAAGGTTTTTTCCAAGTGGGTGCCGCGATTGCTTTCAGTGGAACAAAAACAGCAACGAGTCGATGATTCAGAAAGCTGTTTATCGCTATTTACTCGCAACAAAAAAGATTTCTTGAGGGAAAAAAAAAAAAAAGAAAAAAATTTTTTTTTGGGGGGGGAGAAGATTTGGAAAAGCATTGGAACGATTGTATCACCCTAAAAGGTGATTAACAAAAGGTGTTATGTTGATGAATAAAAAAAAATTTTGCAAAAAAAAATGTTGTTTTCAATGTTAGTCTCGGGAGTTATTGATTGATGTGTTAGTTCTTTGTTATTTTTATCAATAAGTTAATCCTTTGAAACTATTAGAATAAATAAAAGTTTCTTAAATCAAATATAAATAAATTTTGTATTTTTCGTAAGTAAAAATTTGATTCCTTAAGAAACATATCTTCATGACATGTTTTCTGAGAAAGAATTTTACTCAAATTGTAATTACAATTAAATCTAAGTTAGATATTTTTTTTACGACTCAAAATGAATATGAAACTATAAAATGCAGTTTAGAAATTTGTTAAGCTAAAATGTTGCTATAAATTACTTGAAGATAAAATATTGCACATAGAAATTAAATCATAGATCAATTGAATTTGATCAAGTGTTGATTGATTCATTGATTTTTGTGAATATGAAGCAGCAAAAGCTATAATCCCATTTAAAATGTGTATTTCATTCAGTAAATGTCAAAGTAATTAAGTTTCTGCTGGAATATTCTGAACACTTGTTTATTAGCAACTATTGTTTCCAAATGCTCTTTAAAGGTAGTATTGTGTTGTGGATATATCTTGAGTGTATTCCAGAGATTATTTCTTTGGGAGGAGTATTTGTTACAATTTAAAAGGTTATGTTCCAAATCGTTGATATGGTTACATGTGCTACAAATTGCATTATCCTGTAGATGGAATTTGTGTAAAAGCCCAGGAATTATGATCATTTTACAGATGATTCAAGTGATGAGAATTTCCTCTCTTCTACTTCTTGTCGACTTGGATATTTTGTCTATTGTCGGAATGTTTCCCAAGTCTTCTAAATATTTACTTGAATAAATTTTATTATTATTTTTTTTAAATTTTTTTTTCTGTAGATGTTACTATGGATATCCTCAGAAGCAATCCAGTCGATGAAAATGTTGGACTCTGTAACCGATTTTGCGAGATAATCTGCATGTTCATTCCAAATAATTTTCGAGTATGCCAGAATCCACAGTAGTACCATTTGAGTTTAAAATTGCAAAAGAATGAAAACTTTGCTGTCTAATCTGTGAATAACTTTTGAAGATTTAATATTATAATTTTTTAGAGCAGTTAGAACAGAGTGACTATCTGATAAAATTAACAATTTTTTTTATTTAATTCTGTGAGATCATCTAGAGCTTGGCATATGGCTAGAGCTTCTGCTGTAAATATAGTATTAGTGGGGTTTAAATATTAAGCAAAGGAGGAATTTTTTGTTATGCCTGCAATAGAAGTCATGTTATGGGTTTTTGAAGCATCCATAGTTGTTATGAAATAATCTTGGTAGTTAATGCTTACTATTTCATCAAATAATCCTCTGATGATAAAAGTAGGAAGGTTTTTATCCTGAAATTCAAATTCGTTGATGTAAATTCTACATGGAAGCTCTGTGAAATGCAGCAATCTAGGGATAGATATTATTTGTTGCCCATTAATATTCAATGTATGAAAAGTATTAGAGATATTGCTTTTGTCCTCTTCCTGAATATTTAGATCTATAGTACCGGGGCTATTGAGATGCAGAGGGGAAAAGCCACGGTTTGAAATTTGGGAGATAAAAAATTTATTTGCTAGCCTTCTTATTTTCCCCGACAATATTTCCTGATCAGCTATTTGTAAAAGTACAATGTTTGGAGTCCATTGTTGTAAACCTAATGTGATTCTGAGTGCTTTGGCTTGAATGATAAAAGGTTTGAGCTGTTTATCTGACCACTTGTTAATGATATGACATGTATAATAAAAGATGCTGCAAATACTATTATTAGTTAATTTGATCAAGCCTTCTGCTCTTGGATTGAAGTGCTTATATGTTATTTCTTTAAAGTAATTGATTTTTTTCAATGCTTTGTTTTTCTTGTGGTTCATTGTAAGATTTTGATTCTGTTCAGAAAAATATGCTCCTAGATATTTAACGGAAGTATGCCATGGTGAGAGAATCCTACCAACATAATATTAGGAAACATTTGTATTCTTTTATTTGATAATTCTGCAATTGTACTTTTATCAGGACTTAGAGATGGTTTCCAGTAGTTGTACCATTGTGTTATTCTTTCTAAGGTATTTTGCAATTTTCAACTGACTATGTCTAGGGACTGATAAGAACAATAAATGAAAATATCGTCTGCATAAACTGAGCATTCTACTCCTGTTTCCAATGTTTCGAATATATTTGCATATAAATAGTATGGGGGAAATAATATGGGGAAAAGGACACTGCCCTGTGGGTCTCCTTTTAGAACAGATTTTTGCGATGATAGGCTGCCCCTTCATCGAATCTGAAGAGATCGAGTAGTTAGGAATTTGTGAATCCATAGAGCTATTTTCCCAGTAATTCCATTTGGAGACATTTGTATTAAAGACCATCTATAAAAACCAAGTCATAAGCTCCCTTTATATCCAGGCTAATTCCCACAAAGAATTTTTTTTCTCCTTTGGCATCCAAGATAGTTTTATTAATGAGGTATGAGGCAGTTCTTCCGTCTTGAAATGGTACAAAGCCATAATGATGAGAGTGAAGTTTTTGTTCTATTACCAGAAAATAAGATATGCGCCCAGTCAAGAATTTTTCAAATGTTTTAGAAAATACGGAAGTTAAAGCTATTGGCCTGTAGGAGAAATTTTTAGTTTTTTTGTCTTTGTCCGGTTTCGCAATTGAGAGAATAATTGTGTGTTTCCATGACTGAGGTACAATGGAATTCTGAAATAAATGCTGAAAATAGTTTAGAACAACAGTTCGTTGGCTGTTGTTCAAGTTCTTTAGTAAAGTTGTATTAATCTGATATGCTCCTGGGATAGTATTTTTAGCATATTTGATGGCTTTGCTTTTAATTCAGAAATATGGAGGCGTTTATTAAGATGGTCATTTTCTTTATTAAGAAAATCTAGGGGAAGGGGTTCGTGAGATCCATTATTGGATGCAAAATAGTTTGCAAGAAGTTGAGCTTGTTTTTCAGGTTGAGTTACATATTTATTATGGTACTGGAAGAGATTTAATGTTCATTCTGCATTCTTGTTCGTTGTAAATTTTCCCAGAAGGCATAGAAGATTTTAGGATTAGACACTTTATTACATATTTCATCCCAGTACTTTGTTTTCTCTTGTTTATTAATACAATATCTCATTTTCCTTGAATACTGTTAATATTTTATCCATAATTGTAGTGAAATATCGTTTATAGCCTTTTTTAGTTTGTATAAATTATTGCAGGTGCTGTTCCACCTTGGAGAAAAGGACTTTTTGGATAATCGTATTTCTTTGATGTTATTTAGGATTATTTCTGAGATTGTATCAGTGAGGTTTTCTATTTTGTTTTCTGGGTTTTCTAAAGATGATTGTACTTGTTTCATTGTCAAGTGCCAGTCTGTTTTCTTAGAAATTAACTTTTTCTGAGATTGTAGAAATAGTTCTGTGATTATGGGATAGTGATCGCCATCGAAAGAGCATTCTGATAGTATTAGTATTTCTGAATAAGTTTGCAGAGCAAGAGGGTGAGATCAATCAGAGTAGCTGAGTTTATATCACCTCTGTGGGTAGGAGTATTAGGAAGATAAAATTGGAGTCAGTTAACTATTTTACAAAATCTGAACAATGAGGCATAATATGGTTCGAACTCCTCATCGAGTGATGTAGGATAAGTTCTCCAAAAATTAAGATTGGATCTATTAAGGATTCCAAGTAGGAATTGATTAATGAGATATTGAGTCCTCGTTGAGTATATAGGTTTATTATGTAAAATGATATATTATTAATATATATTTGTATAATTAGCCTTCAATATCTGGCATTTGTACTATTGAAGAAGGGATTTGACAAGCAGAAATGTTTGCTGGTACTGCTATTAGCAGTCCTCCTCCTGTTCTGTCTTGTCTGAAAATTATTTTCCCTGGAAGGTGAAATTTGTCACCAGGTTTCAAAAATGTTTCCTGGAAGATCCATATGTCAGTTCTGCAGAAGGGAGGAATATGGAACCAAATTGTTTTGTTTTTAACGCTTCTACAGTTGCATTGCAGAAAAAACATTAAAAAAAAAAAAAGAAAAAGAAAAAAAAGGAAAAGGCTATATGCAAAAATTCTCTCCTCCCTTAGAGGGACAGAAAAAAATAATTTTTTTTTAAATTTGGGAAAATTGGTCCACTTAAAAAAATAAATATAATGAACTTTATTTATACGGATCATCCAATATCAATTTCGTTCGATTCATTTCTGCAGATTGTTTGATTCACTCAGTATAGGGACGCAAAAGTTCCAAAATTAAGGTATGTATTCACTGGTATTTTATTTGAGGATTTTTTCGGATTCGGAGAAGTAAATTTTCCCCGTTTCAAATATATTGTACAGTTGTACAAACATGATTTCCATCATTTTTTGGACATTTTCGATGATAACTATGATTTGTTTTTCTAAGGCAGCCTGAAAAGATATAACAATACTTTCTAATCTTTTTTCTAATTTCTCAATATTTTGGCCTGATGGGTTTGCTTTTTAAGTTTTGGAATAGCTATCTGAAGTTTTTTCCTGGTATTTCTTCCTTGCTTCTCCTAAAGTTAAATGATTCGGGCATTTATATTGCATAATCTGCTCTTTAATGAAAACAGGACATAAAGGGGAATTAGTTGGATGGTCTCGTTTGCAGTTAGTGTATGTAACAGAAGTGGTGCAAGAGTTAGTGTGTGTTATCCCATATTTAACGCAAATGATTGTGTTTTGAATAAAATTGAGAGGTGTAATAAAAACTGAAGCATCTATCGCATTGTCTGGGTTTATCAATGAAAATTTGGATATGATGGTTAATAAACCAAAGTTTGACATTTTCAGGTAAATCAATACCAAGGATGGTGATTAGTTCTGGGGGAAACTCCTATTGCTTCCGCTTTTCAAAAAGTGTTGCATTTCCACTATTTTAATATTATTTGTATTCTGAATTTCTGTTGCCAAATCTGTCAGTGTTACATTAGTTGGTATTTCATAGATTAGGAATCGAGAAGTGAATTCTTCCCAAACGATACTGGCCTTACCGGTATGTTTAATATTTATTCTTCTGCGAGGATTTGTGCTGCATGTACAGTATCAGATGTACTTAATTTTATTTTACCATTTTGTGTGAAAGACATATTTGCAATTTTTTCATATCTAGAAATTTTCCCTTATATTTCTGCTTGTAGATATTGTGGATTTGATTTAGGAATTGGAGATGACTTTTGTTTTTTTTCCCAGAAAAATTGTAAATTCAGCTGTTTTTCTACTTCCTGCCCTTATTATGAGCTCTTGGTCGTTTTTAGGGCTTCGAAAGTGTTTAGAGTTATCTAAATTCATCATGTCATTCATTGTGGGATTATAATCTTCCAAATCTCTCACTCTGAATGTGGAATGACTCAGCTTGAGTTGCCTCCAGATGTTCGAAATGTTATAAAAATTGAATTTGTAGACTTAACAAAACCCAAAGAAAAAAAGATATATACAAAAACACTTTCTTCTTACTCTGTGCTGGAGAGAGGGAAAATGACTAAAAAAATATAGCCAAGAGATAAATTCTTCCATATTTCTTCACTTTCAGTTCCACACCAGCATCAAGTATTTGTAAAAGCTTCTATATACAAACAAACAAACATATGCATACACATGTTTTTGATATAATTTCTAAAAAGCTATCATTGTTGATATATTTAAGGAAAAACTCATGAAAAGCATTATGTTCTTTGATTTTTTAAAATCTTTTTTGTTTTTAAATGATTTTCTGACTTTTTCTCCCCTCTAAGTTGAGAGTTTTTTTTAAATTGCAATATATTTTTTTATACAAAATTCATTTTTTTCAATGCTTAAATACCTAGTGTTCATTTAAAAAAATTCTTACTCTTTTAATTGTTTCTCTGATTATTCCTATTTGACTTATGAAGGATGTAGAGCAGCAAAGGCTATTATTCCTGTAATCTTTTATATTATTCTCATAAACTTTCTCATTTGTGCACTTATATGAATTATCATTTTAGGAAAAAGTTAAAATATTTTTGCTATAATAAAGGATTTAGATGTGCAAAAATGATAAATAATGTGTAGTTTTTTAAATTCAAATGTAGTTGTGGATGAATTAGTCTTGTAAAAATAAAATATATTGGGAAATATAATTTGTTTGGTTTTAATAATTTTATTTTTGCCTCCACAAAGTTAAATATGAGAACATTAAATAAGTTTTAATCAAATGTCAAACTCGAAACTAAATAAAGGCTTCAAACTAGAAATATTAATTACTAAGCTGTAATGTAAAGATTTCAGATTTAAAATATTAATCTTCAGTGTTTTTTTAAAAATTCCTGAGTCCTATAAAGTATTTTTTTTATTGTTGAATAAATTCTGTTGGTTATAAAGCAGATTGCTAGCAATATGTTTTAATCATTGTTTAGTTAAATGTTGTGGATAATTTAAAATGCTCTTTATATTTTATGTGCTAAATTTTTAGTTATGATCTATTACAGTATTAAAATAAGAATATTATAAAATATTTAAAATAACAAATTTACACATGCATTACAAGCAAAACCTTTAAGTAAGATTTGATTTGCTGGCTATCTACCTAATTATAGTATGTAATAGTTTTCTGAATTATATTCTACACAAAATGAATTTTGTTAACTATCTGTCAGTCTGACAAACGATGGAAATTTGATTTACTTAAAGTTGCTATATTATATATTTTTACAGAAGTATGTAATTTTTTGTGTGCAAAAATCCCGCCTTGATAAATTTTGATTATTCTGTTTTAGAAAATTTTTTGAGGGTTCAAAGTATAAATATCTTCTCTTATCAATAGATTCAGACTTTTCATTATTTTGATTTTTTTTGTTTGCTAATTATATAGTATATTATCAATTATTTTATATAATTTAATGTTTATATCTTAAAATATGTGAGAGCTGTGAAGAGTGTCGGTATTATAATTTTTTTTCATATTAATGTTATTTGAATATTATTTCATCATAATAATCCCTATATAATCTAAAAATCAGTTGCGCACTTCATTTGTTTAATTTCACTAACTGAAATTCCTTTATTGTGTTCTTTTCCCATGACCATGAAACCAAATAATTAATATCCAAGTTAGTATCTAATTTATCTTATTTGTAATTTTCTATAGAAATCTATATGAATATTTTATTTTATCTTTTTAGCATTTAATGCACATCAAAATGCTGTGTTTGACATATGCTGGTTGCCTCAAGATCCCTACATAGTAACTGCTGCTGGAGACTTCAAGTGTTCTTTATTTGATATGAATTACTGTAAACTGATTTCATCTTATGCTGGACATACAGGAACTGTGAGAACTGTTGATGTATGCTCTGAGCAAAGTGGTGAGTATTGTGCAAAAAAAAAAAAAAAAAAAAAAAAAAGTAATGGATATATAATGCTAATAATTCTACAAGCTTATAAATCCATCTCTTTGTTACTGGTGTTATTTTTACAGTTTTTACATATTTCTTTGAAGCTATTGTACATGAATGGGATGGCATTTTATAACAGTATGCAAATATTTCTTTAACTTTGTTTGATTAAAAATAATTAAGCAATTAAGTTTAATTACTTTAAAAAATATACTGCAGTTTGATGATTGGAAAATTTAAGAGCATAATTATATATATATTAATTTATAATATTTTGTAGTCTTTGTCAATTTTCTTTTGATAAATGCACTTTAAATTTATTTTTAATTTTAAAAAAGCATTTTATTAATAGAATAAACTCAGGAAGACGAAATTCATCTTAATGTTATGCAAAGAGATATTTCATTTAAAAGTAGTGTTTCTTTATATTAGTGTTAATTGAATGAAAAAAGTAATACGAGAGATACTTTTTTAATTGGCCAACATGGGCCTGAAATCTAATCTGCACAGCAAAATGTTGTAAACCTGAATTATAGAGAACAGATTAAACCTAATTTTTCAAGAGCAGAAAAAGTGCGAGTCTGCTCTTAATACCCTCTGATAATTTTCTATGTTTTAATGTTCAATATGTGTTTTATTCATATTAAGGACATTTAAACTGCCATGTATTTCTTGTGAAATTTGATCGTGATTTCTTTTAGTCATACCAGCATATTGATATGCTATATTGTAAAATCTTGCTTGAGTTGCTATGTTGTATTTCATTTAAATCCTATTTTTAATTGAGAGAAAGCTATACTTTTTGGAAATAGACTGATGAAAAGCAGATTTGGATCTGGTACTGTGTATTTTGTTTGTTTGTTATGAAAGAATAGTTTATTACAAGAACTTTTTTTTTTTTTTTTTTGCTGCTCAAATCATGACTCATTAACTTTCAGCATTTTCTATCTATGTAATTGATATGTAGTTCTTCTGTTGCTTATACATCTCAGATATTTATACTCATTAGTTCTGTTTACAGGAGTATCATTTTTTTCTTCTCTCTGAATTTTTGTGTACTTCTTTTGCATAATAAGAAATTAGGCAATTTTACATTAAGGTGATTTTTATTATTATTTGTCTCATTGTTCATGAACTGATAAAAATAAGTGAGCCAACTATTTCTCATTGATTACTTCTTTTAAGAAAAAAAAATCTTTAATTTCTTTCTTTAATTCTTTTTTTGCCTCTATTTCTTATTTTGTCTTGGGTATTTTTTTTTCTTTTCTGGGTGGTTATTTCTATACAAGTATTGCATTTAGTGAATTGTATTTAAGATCTATTTCAGAAAGTGTTTGTATGTGTTTCTGTCATCATTCGCTAGTTCCACCAATATAATTATCAAAAGTGTACTTTGGTGACAAAAAATTCCTTTTAACATTTGATTGAAGTAATAAAATTAACATAACTAATTAAAAAATTTACTAATCGATATTTATGTAACTTTATAATATATGTATCAGACATTCAAGAAATAACTAAAAATTGATTCCTAATTTTAAGACTGTTGTGAGGCTACAATTTTTACATGCAAATTATTATTTTTAAAATTTGAATTATTTCTTAAGTATGTTCCTAAATGAAATAATTCTGATATTGCAGTGAATTTTGATTTTGTGCTTTCTTCTTTCATTATTAGTTATTCTTTACATGCTATACAGAATGTTTTCATTATGTTAAATCTGTGGAACAAAGCACATTCTGAATTAGGCTGTTATGTTTAAAGTTCAGATTTTTATTTTTTACGACTGAATAAATTTTATATTACATAATTAAATATTTTCTTTTGACTGCAAGTTAGGAATGCAACTAATCTTATTGAATCTATATTATTGCAAAATATTTGATTAGTAAATATATTTATAATCAGTATTTATTATTAATATATTTGTATTAAATCTCTTATTGTTAAACATTAAACTCTTGAGTAATATTAGGAATTTCAGCTTATGTATGAATTTGTAATAAAAAAACATGCCATCAGTTTTAGTATGCTCTAACATGTCGTCAATCATTAACTTTCAAGGAAGATGACAAAAATAGCATATTAATCTTTATTTTACTGGATGCTATTCATCATTGTCTTATGCATACTTTTGATTCCAACAAAAATCTATAATTTGAATTAATTCAACCAAGCTCTTTTATAATGGATTTATGAATTGCTAATTCAAATTTATTTGTTGATTAAATTTAGAGCTGATTTTTTTACCTCTAGTTGAAAACATTTTTATTTGGATTACCATCTGAATGTTAGAATACAGAATCCCTTTAAAAGCCATGTGGGAAATTGTGTTATTTATTTCTGTAGATGGTATGAAAATACATTTTATTTCACTCATGAACCATGAATTGAAAAATTAGCTATTAATCCTCCATAGAGTAATTTTTAACTCTATGGAGGACAGATATATGCACATAATGTTGCTTTTATGTGCTTGATAATGTATCAAAGAATATATTTAGAATTTTTATTTATATATAATTGCATAAATTTTTTTTCCCTCAAGCGTTCCTAAAATCTATTAAAAAAATTTAGAATTCTTAAATTTTTTTGGTCCCTCATGTTTCTAAAGATATGTTGAATTGGGGAAAAAATCCTTCAAGTGCAAAGTGACAGTAAAGTTGGCCAGTAAATTTATATGATGAAAAAATGGTAATTAAGCAAGATTTTTGTTCTTCTGAATTGATCGGTTCCATTTAGGGTTTCTGATTTCCCATCCTTCTTTCCTTCCCAGGAACATAAGTCATTCCCAAGCTTTCTGGGAATGTATCAAAATTTGAAAAGAAGTCTAAATATTAGATGTTTTTAATTAATATCAATAATAATTACAAAATAAAAGGATAATTGTTAATTTCAAAATTTATACTCCTTTTATTGAATTGCAAAATACATATAAAATATAATATTTATTATTCATTTTTTTGAAATATGATTTAAGGAGACACAAGCAATCTGTTTTTATCACTCAGCCTAGTTCTTATGAACAGCCCTACTGTAGAAAATATCCTCTCATCTTCAGCTGATGCTGGAAGAATTGTTTTCAAATCAGCATTCAGTTTTATAATATTTGATGACTGATTTATATGAGTTAAATAACTGCAATGCTTGCGTCACTATCTTGCTCAAGGCCTCTTGTTAGTTGAACATAGGACCTTTGTCTTTAAGTGAATCGCTTTTTCTAATTTATCAATCATTTTAAAAGATTTCACTTCCAAATTTTTTTGTGCTCTTTTCTGAGTGCTAAGAGTTGGACAGTGAGTTGTCTTCCTCACGAAAATGCCTTGATATAATTATTTTAGCCTTTTAGATCTGAAAGTTTTTATTCGGTAAATGTGAAAGATGAACAATAACTGCTGCAGCAGCATGCTTTCTCCCAAAATTTAGGTATTGCATTAATCCAACTATACTAGCATTGCATTTCTCATTAATTCTTTAACTAAGAATATTTCATATTCTTAGCAAATTTTGAGTTTTGTAGGTTCAACACTCCAATAATAAAAACATAATCCTTCAGTAGTTAGCAAAGGTGCATTTTGACCTCATAGCTTTCCTAGGCCAATTTTTACTGGTTTCCAGCCTGTTACAATTGCAATCACAGTTTCAAATTCTATATCAGCCGGAATGTATTTTCTTTGTTATCAATTAATGCTTTTGAAATTGTTGATTTTATCTCTAAAAATCTATCAAGCATTGCCAACAAACTATTCCAGAGTGTTTTGATGTCTGAACAAATCATCTTTTTACAGCCAAACTGTTTTAACATTTTTAAATATAAGCATAAGCAATACGAAACATAGCATGTGTTGCTGTAATGCTTTCAAATTCTTAATCTGTCTACTTTTATCAATTTCTTCTCTGTCATGTGATATATTTATTTTTTCCCCTCAGCAGTACTCTCTCCCATATTCATTATTTTCTTATAAAGGATGTCTCACACAACCAAGTGTTTGGCCTGCATATAGCATGGGTGATATTTGCAACCCATTTTTCAAAACTTAACCATCATGCTAGTACTATCAGTAACACATACAACTATGTGCTTTTCAGTTGTTACTCTGAATTTCTTTAGTTTAACCTCTAGTTCTTTAATGCAATTTTCTGCTGAAAAAGATCCACTAATTTTTTAACGACATGTACTCATTTAGTTTTGTTGTAGTTTATAATTTGTTTATCTGCGTGTTTGTTTCCTAGAATACAAAAAGTATGAAACCTAATGATTTTCCAGGTTCCTGAGAAAGAACCCTAATTTCAATCTATTAGCTGTACAAAAGATTAAATGGATGTTTTCCTGTGCTTATCAAATTGAAAAGTTCTTGAATCTTGAGATTTGACAAGGATACTAATTTTTGATTATAAAAATAATGTAAAAAAAGCAGATGAGTTCTATAGTATTTAGCAAAAATTTTAAGTCATATTTTTGAATTTATAAAATATGTATACAAATATAAAAAAAAATTAAAATAAGGAAATTTTAGCAATTCAGTCAAGAATTATTTATATTTAAAATTATTTTTGTCTTTATATTTTAATTTAAGAGTACTTAAAGTATAATTTTTGTACAGTAACCTTGGTTTGGCTTATAAAGTAATTTTTATGCTAATTATTTTGTTTTTATTTGCTTTCAATAATGCTTCAATTTTGTGAATCAAAACTAAATTTTGCAATTCCTTAGTTTACTATTTCTAAATGAAATTATTTTTTAATATTGTTTTAAAATGTCATGTTAACACATTCTATTGGTGATATTTTATTTGCATGATTAAAATTCGGAGCATTGTTATGCTCTCAAAGTAAAATGTCTATTAATTAGTGAAGATAGTAGAAACTAATAAATTTTTACTTTCAGAAATGATTGCAACTGGTTCAAGAGATGGTAATATAAATATTTGGGACAAAAGAGAGAAGCATATATTGTGTAAGTTATATTTGTTTTAATTTCTTTCTAAATAATTTTATTGCCAATTTGTCATTTGAAATAATTTTTGAATTTTCCTCATGAAAATATATAATTTGTAAATCTATATGATTGTGAAAAATACTGTGAACTGTAGTGAGTGCAATCATTATTCATTTGCAAAGCATTATTTATGTTAATTATGTCACCAAGCAAGTTGATCCTCGTTTCGTGTGTGATGTCATCAGAAGCGCTCTTGTAGGTCTGTAAAATACATGATCGTCAGTTTCAGTTCTATATATATACTTTGCGTTAACACACGGGTGTGGTTTGGCTTGCTATAGGAATATTAGTTGTAAGGTGTTAGGATTCGTTAAATGTATAATCTTTTGGATTCGCTAAATGTATTTCCTAAATTTTTATATTTATCTTTAGTGGCAACTGTATTTAAATGTTGATGTCTTTCATGTTGTTTTGTTAACAGAATAGAAAGAATTTGTCCGAAGATCACTTGTTTTTACGTTTGTCCTTTATACATGATTAGTTCAGTCTAATATTTTACTTTACTTTAGATATTTTTACTTTATATGATTGTTCGAAATAAGGTTTTAAAAGAGAAGAATAAATATGTTTTTGATAAACTTTATTTTGACATAAACAGCCACACACCATATGTCTAACATAGTGACCTGGACATTGCTATCCTTCTGATTTGTGGAGCAGATTTGAGATAGTTTTGTTTTGAATGCGGAAGAGAAATTCTGAAGTTATTATTTCATATTTGAAGCATCCTTTGGATTTATCACAATTGAAGAAGTTTCAGCGGTGAAAATTCCTGTTTTTATTCCATCAGACCCATCGTTGTGGTTTACTATGCTTGAATCAACTTTTGAATTAGCGACTCTGAAACCCATTACGACTTCTCATATGAAATGTAATCACTGTGTCACTTCTCTACCGTCTGAAATAGGCATGACTGTTCGAGATATAATTATTTTGCCAGACAAGACTGATCCTTATGCCCAGTTGAAAACAGAAATTATTTCCTGATGTGGGGAGAGCAAAACTCAAGAAATTCGCTAACTATTGGCAGGAGAACAACTCCATGATTGCAATAATCCCTTAGAGCTTTTGAGAGTAATGCAATGACGTGCTGAAAATCAAAACGTTGACAATTGCCTTCTATTTGAATTATTTTTGCAACAATTACCGTCTAATGTTCAATCTATTTTAGCATCTATATCTCCACTGTTTGCACAGAAAGCTGCAGAAATTGCAGATAACATTTTGGAGATATCATCCATTCAAGTGAGTGCAGTTTCTAATTCTTGTTTAGCAACAAATGTTTCACCAGACTCTGAATTGTTGACTGAAATTAGATTACTTTGCAATGAAGTTGCATTGTTATGTCTTTCGAGAAGTCATTTTTGAAATCGGCAGCTTTGTTTTCAGCAG
This sequence comes from Nephila pilipes, assembly GCA_019974015.1. Lineage (NCBI taxonomy): Eukaryota > Metazoa > Arthropoda > Arachnida > Araneae > Nephilidae > Nephila > Nephila pilipes. The sequence goes on from BMAW01091145.1 coordinate 157,415, forward strand.
AAAAGCCCAGTGTTAAAGATGCACAGTGTTGATATCATCATAGATATGGCTCTAAAGCTGGTAAATGCATTTCACCTTGCAATTATCCAGTAAATTCCAATGGCAAGGAATAGTGGTGACATATGCCTTGCCCAATAGTTCTCGTCGCCTTTTTGTTCGTGATCGTAAAACAAATGTAAATTTTCTTGTTGACACAGGTAGTGACTGTTTTTTAATTCCTGCCACCAGATCCGATAAACTATCTGTACCCATCCAAAACTTCTTTGCAGCTAATGGAACTACAATAAATGTTTATAAACAAAAATTATCTGAAGATTTAAGTTTAAAAATTTTTTGTTTATCCTTTTTATGTTTGTAATGTTAAAACTGCAATTATTGGTGCAGATATCTAACATCATTTTAACTTACAACCAGATTTAAGAAATCGTCGTTTAAATGACATAGATACAAAAATAAAAGTTCATGGTATTCTTAAAAATGTTGATGTATATTCTGTAAAATCTATATTTTGGGATGATGATTTTTTAAAACTGTTGAATGATTTTCCTAATATTATTATAGTGCCTTGGGCAAACCAAACTGTGAAACATTCTGTTATGCATCATATTGATACTTTTGGTCCTCCTATTTTTGCAAAACCACGTCGTCTAGCTCCTGATCGTTTAAAAATTGCTAAAATGGAATTTCAGCTGAAGTTGGATTTAGGCCTTATGCGCCCATCCAACAGCAACTATGCTTCTTCTTTACATTTAGTTCCTAAGAAAGGAAGTGACAATTGGTGTCCTGTTGGTGACTATAGGGTCCTCAACAGTCAAACCCAATGAGACAGATATCCCATTTCAAGCGTTTTGGATTTTAACAGCGAACTGCATGGGACTCAAATATTTTCACATGTAGATTTAGTAAAAGCTTTTCATCAGATTCTGATTGCTCCCGAGGATGTTCATAAAACTGCTATTTGTACTCCTTTCAGACTCTGAGAGCACGTGGATGCAATTTGGTTTGTGCAATGCATCTAGTACCTTTCAAAGATTTATTGATGAAGTCACGATGGGTTTGGATGGTATTTACGCTTTCATTGATGATATATTTATTACTTCCCATTCTTATGATAAACACATAGAACATCTTTGAGCTTTCTTTTCCTGATTAGTTCATTATGGACTTACAATTTAAATAATCTAAGTGTACATTTGGCATTCCTACTTTGGATTTCTTAGGGTTTACAGTTTCTATAGATGGTATTTCTCCAATTCTCTTTTTGTTCTATGTTGTGCATTCTTATATTATTTTCTCTTCTTATGAGTATTTCCACTTCAAAGTGATTTTCATTCCCTTCATCACTGGGGGGATTGCAATCATAATTAATTTGCAAAAAGCATAAGTTATGTTAATTATGTTACCAAGCAAGTTGATCCTCGCCTCATGTGTGACGTTATCAAAAGCGCTCTTGTACGTCCTTAAAATCTGATCGTCAGTTTCAGTTCTATATATATACTTACACACAGGTTAACACACAGATGTGGTTCAGCTTGCTGGAGGAATATTAAAGTTGTAAGGTTTTAAAAGAGAATAAATATATTTTTGATAAATTGTATTTTAACTCAAACAGCCACACACCATATGTCTAACAGAACACAGTGAAATAATTTGAGCTCAAAAATAGCACCATTCAGAAACAGTTTTATTTTGTTGATTAGTTCTTTACTTATTCTTATTAGATAAGTTGATTAGTTCTTTTCTTATTCTTATATATATTTTTTCATTATTTTTATTTATGCTTAAAATATTCTAAAATCACAATGATTGTTTTTTTTTGTTAATGTATTTATCTATTAAAAAAACTTAAAAGTTTATGTTGCTTTGCTAATATTTTTTCTTTTAATTATGTTTCTTAAATTGAAACCATATTTTAATTTTATATTTTGAGAAATATTTATTCTTTGGTAAAAATTTGTATCAGTTGGCTTAATTGTTATGGTTCCAAAGTTTGAATCAAACTGTAGGTTAAATGAACCACTGAAGATTGTATGATGAAAAATATAGACTGCTGGTTTTTGAATTGAACTAAATCTCAGAGTTTTCCTGTTGTAGTGAAGTAAGGAATGTGATACCTAATTCAAATATTTCCATCATCTGACTGGGACTATATATGTTGATAGATATGTAGCCTATAGCATGTTGTGTTGCTATTATGAGGGGGGGGGGTGAGGGTGAGGGAGACTAGTTTTTTAGAGCAAAGTTATGATAAACATCCACTTTTTATTTTTTAAGAATAAGTGTGTAAACTGATACTTTTGTCTATGTTGCATTAATAAGATTTTTAATGTGGAATATTAAATTGTTAAATCTTTAATGTTTTTCTCTACCCATTAATCAAGAGTTTTGAAAATATTGTATCTTATTGAGGGAACACATAGCTTGTGTCTAATAGAAATGTGTAAATAATAGTTGAATGTAAATAATAAATAAGTATTAAAAAAAATTTAATTTATTCCTTTTTTTATATTTATAGATGCTAAATCATGCGATTCTCCCTCGATTTGCATTCATTCAGCTCACAAACCTCCAATATCAAAAGAAAAGAAAACTAACACGAAGGTAAATTAATGATATATATATATATATTGATTGATAAAGATAATTTCAGAAATTTACTTACATGCATAATTTATTTGATAGTTCAATTCAACTAACACTGTCACTAGTGTGGCTTTTCAAGATGTTAATCGCCTTGTTTCTGTTGGTGTTTCAGATGGGTAAGTGCATTTATTACTCAGTTACTTATTTTGAACTGATGTCTTATTGTTTGGAGGTAAAAACTTCCATTTTTATTATATATTCCTTTACGGTGTTGGAATTTAATCTGCACCCATTAGATCATATTGAATCACATAGCTGCTAATTCTTGATTTTTTTTAAAGCTGCTGAAGAAAAATACTTATGAGAAGTCATTGAGAATAGTTTGTAATTACAAGATTAAAACCTCTTAATTTTTCTCTTAACAGTTTGTTCTCTTCTGTGGGTTTCTGCTCCTGAATATCACTTAATCTGTTTTAAGCTGTCTTGAATTTATGAACTGCAAACATTCCAGGTTTGAATACTGTGAATGACATGGTGTAATGAATCATTTTATGTATTAAAATTTATCCAAAGAATATGTCTCACTTGCAACCTAGGAAAGATAAATATTAACTTTATTGAAGAGGGATTTTTTTGGTAATGCAATTTTACTGTCTTTTCCTCATACTCTCATCATATATTTCATTTATGTTAGAATCTTCTAAATATAGTTAATTTATATGATTTATCTAATTATTAAAATAAAGAACATGAAGTAATGTTTTGAATTAACTTATCAAAGTATATTTCATATATTCTTAAGAATATGCTGTAAACTGCCAAAAATACATCTTTTTCAAAAATTGGAAAACTATAAAAATTTAGGAAGAGACTAGTGACTAATTTATGCAAAAATTTATCTTTGGAATCTGATACTAGGAAATCTTGATGGAAAAGTGAATTTAATATACTTTTTGATTCATTTTAGAAGCAAATTTACCATTGAAAACTTAGTTTTATTTTCAGAAAAATGTATTTACAAATCAAATAAATAGAAAATACTGTGGAGTACAAGAAAGTGTTTTAAGTGAAGGGTAAATTTTCAAAACAAATATAATGTGTGTGTGAGAGGGTGGGTAGATAAGGGAAATTATTTTTGGAAAGCAAATAAATTCTTCCTAAAACAGGGAATAAAAATTATCTTTAAATACATTCAGAATAAATTATTGGTAAATTAATGCATTCTTATTTATTTAAAATATTGCTCTTATAAGTTTTTTTGTGGAATGAAAATTGAGGGGGAGGGGGGAGGTTAAGTTAAATTTATATCATTCTTATGTTCTAGGAAAAAATATATGAAAATTAATATGCTAACTTACTTCAGTAGATTCAGCTTCTATCATGTGTATCCATATGAACATTATTGCTATTGGAAAAAGTTTACTGAAGATATTGTTTTAAATATGTAATAATCAGTTTCAATGATTTTTAGATTTCTGTATTAGCTGTTAAAATTTTCAGATATTCTTGACAATGAAATTTTTGTTGTTTTTGTTCTTGCAGTTTATATTTATTTTTGCATAAACCATGTAAGTTTTTTTTGGATTATAGCTTTTAATGTTTTTTCATTGTTATTGCTTGATTGAGAAAGAAAAATGGGACATTTGAATATAAATTTTTTACTTTTGAAATTGTTATATCCAGCAGCTTAAATTTATGTATGATTCAATCATCAAATGTGAGTAATGAAAATATTTAGCAAATATATGTATTTCAAAAAAATTGTACAAGTTATTCCATTTTAATAACTGCATTCTAATATGATTAATTTATATCAGGTTGTACATGTTTCTTAAGTGCATTATTTTTTCAGATGTTTGAAAGTTTGGGATTTGCGTAAAACTTATGTTTATAAAGCAGGTCGTTGTCATATGCCACGTTATCAGATACCATATTGTGATAATTATATACAAGGTATGTATTTAACATATATTTGATTTATAAATATTTGGTTTAATTAATTTTTAATACTTTTTTAAATTTTGGATGAATGGTTCCAAAAAATATGTTGATTGTTCCTGTAAAATCATGCTGTATCATATTTATTAAATGTGTATGTATCTGTGCATGCACACATATACAAACACGCACGCACACACACACACACACACATATTACTTTATATGTTTATTAATAAGTAACAATTGATATTCATATATACTTATAAATGTATGTGTATATACATATAAATATCTGTACATAACAAAATTATCTACAATTTAATAAATTTTTAGGAAATCCAACAGATGGCTGTTATAGCATCGATAATAGTTTGTTTATAGTAAGCATCATGACTCACTAGACAGCTGTGTAAGTCTCATTTACTCGTAATCATGATCATGAGGTCTTTAGCATCTCAAAAATTTTTCATCATAACTTTTCCTGCAGGTAAGGACACCCTCGCCTTCTTTCAAGCGGATTTTGTTTATTGCCGGGTTTCCGGTGTATAACTATGAATCCATTTACCGTCGATGGTGACAGCTTGATGCAAAATGACATTGGCAATTCAATGCAGCAGCAATCAAATTTTGATTTGGCAGCATATGACTATCAAATCAAAATTAACTTATAGATCAGTTAACTTATGGTTATGGAGTTGTTAAATTTGTTATGGCTTCATTTAAAGGATGGCAGCACTCAGTGGTAACAATTTACCTTAATGATGCCACCTGTTTTCAAATATAAATACTTTTTGAACCACTCATATTTTTGCTACTTGAGAAGTATTCTCAACATAAATTTGTGTGTCTTGCTTTCTGTTTTTGTCTTTTCAAATCTAAAGGGTCATAAAAATCATTTTGTGGTATGTTGAAAAGTTTTAATTATGAAGTGCAATCTTTGGTTTATCTGACACAAATATTGCATACATGTCATCATTCCAATCTTGGTATACTAAGAAAACTTCTCATGCCAGTCTTGATTACCTTAAAAATTTCTCTTTCCGTATATTCAGTATTAAAAGTTGTATTCTTCCTTACTATTTTGTATCTTAATATGTCATACAGAGACTATTTTTTCGTCACTTGACCAAGGTTCAAATTACGAGGTCTGTCTCCAATAGCCCTGTGTTGCTTCTAGTGCGACATTAATAAAACCAATCCAATCCAATGTCACACATAATGTTAAAAGGCATTTAATGTTGTATTTCAAACTTTCTGATTCAGTCAATATGGTTATCTAAGGGTTATTTGAACTTTTCATAAATTAAAATTCAATATGTAAAGTCATTGAGTTGTTACAACTCACCTCAAGATTGTGAGAGCAAGAGAAAATGAATAACAGGATTAAAATTTATGTATTTATTGGAAACATAATTCTTATAGAAGCACAAAAATTATATTTATTCATTGTGAAAAGTTATTTCAAATTGATGGATTATCAGATGTATATATGGAGATAATATTTAATTTTTTTTGATAGCATCTTTTACATGCATATTTTTTATATCAAGATATGAATAATTTGAGTATTGAAATAGTTTAACAATTTCTTTTTTTTAAAAAAAATTCTGATTTGCTATTAATTGTAGTCTTTTCTAAATATTTAATTTCTCCTTTTTATGCCTCCCAATACTTCTTAAAGCTGTAATTTGTATGCATTTTTGAATTGACAGAAAAACTTCATATTTTTTATAGTTAAAAGTAATTTTTAATGTATTATGAGACAATATTTTAAACTTTGCAATACATCATAATAAAATTAAAAAAAAATGTTAAATACTTGCATAGTTTCCTAAAAAATAAAGATGAGACATGTTAAATACAAACCTTACATGTTTGAAAATAAGTTGTGAAAAGAACAACATGATAATGTTCTTTACTTAAAACTATCCATAAGAAATCATTTTATAGCAAAGCCTCTATTTGTTTTAAAATTGAGGTCTTTGACACAAGTAAATACTAGACTTAACAAAAGTGGATGAAAAATAATGAAAATTCCAAACACAGCTGTAGAGTTTCAGTTTAAAACTTAATAATTTTTTCTTTTTTTTTGAAAATAACCCCAAACTAAGTCTAGTGAATCTAATAGTCTGCTGAGTTATTTCCTACTTCGAAGAGAAGAAACTCCTTATTATTTTACACCTTTGACATCTGAATAGAGATCCTTTGACATCTGACATTTTATGTGAAAGACTTCTGTTTTCAACATTACTGTGCATCATGTTTATAGCTATTTCCAGCTTACTAAATGTTAAAAATTCAGACAGTCCATTTAATTTTCTTCTTTCAAAATTTATTTTGTATCATTCTAAATAACATAGTAATAAAAAAGTACTTTTTGACTTCACGGACTGATTAATTTAGTTATTTTGTAGATCCTGCAAAGTTTAGATGTATATTTTATTTTTGACTGTTGGCTGAAAATATTTAAAATTGTTCAGAAATGCTTTTTCTTGTAATTAGATTGATAATGAAATTTAAATTATGGACAGAAAGTTAACAATAACATCAAAAGCTTTAGTATAAATATAACCTCTTGGGACCCAGAAGAATTTGAGATAAATCATCCAAAAAGTAATACAAAACACTATATACAGCCATTTTTTTTTTTTTTAAAATTAAGAAAAATACAATTTTTGGCCAGTCCATTATAATGTACATTTTGTTTTATTCTTGTAAAAACATACTTTACTGATTAAATATATGGCAATTTTACTGTTCACACATTTAAAATTGTAAAACAGCCATTTTTAATTAAAAAAAATATGTATAAGTAAAAATATATGTATAACTTAATTCAAATTCTGACATACCTCCAATTGTTGCTTTCTTCTTGTCCGCCATTTTCAAATGCTTGTGGAACAAGGATCCTGCCAAATAATTTTAAGTTTTGCTGAATAGATGCTAATAGATGACTCTTGTCTAATATAAAGGAGTATCGGAGTTTAGGATATAAAACGGAAAATTCTTTATCTGCGTATAAAATAAAAATATCCTATAGAATGGACGTTGAATTTTGAGCAGATAAGTAACCATATTTCAAGGCTTATTAAATCTAAAAACACTTATATATGTGTGTATATATACCTACACGCACGCACGCACGCACGCACGCACGCACACGCACGCACGCACGCACGCACGCACACACGCACACGCACGCACGCACGCACGCACACATATGCATATGTTGCACATATTTTTTATGCTGTATACATTCATTAATAATAAATATTTCCTTCATACTTTTAATTTCAATATTTTTTTTTTGTATTTTGCCATAAAAACTCTGTGGCAATAAATTTTTTAAAAGTATAAATTTCTTTTCTAACTAAGAATTGAAATTAATGCCTGAAATTTACCACTGATATCCTGAAAATACAGTTGAAAATTTAATCTTATTGTATAATTAATCTTATTGTATAATTAATCTTATTGTATAATTAATCAAGTTGTTCTTATTTATGTAATGTATTTCTTCAATATACTTTTCCCCATTTATTCATTTAGGCTGCACAAGTATGGTTTTTGATTCCTCTTACAAAAAGTTGTATGCGTGTTCTACTGCAAATAAATTGTATCAATTTAATATGCATTCCTACAGTAATGAAAGTAAGTTTAAGTCCATAGATAAAAATTGATGTATTTTTTATGGTAGTTTTGAATAATTTTAAATATTTTTCTTTAAAAATTATGTGAAAGAGACATCTGGCATAATTGTATTAAAAATTATATAATTTGTTGAGAAACATTATTTTTAATTGAGATACTTAAAAATGTAATTTTGATCAAAATAATTAATTCATTAGCAAATTGTTTTAATTACTTTTGTAATTATTGCTGAATTTTTGAGCCTTACATTAGTTTGTATATGTGACTATGCATACTATTTTTTTCTTGAACGTGCATAACGGTAATGAAATAATTTTCATCTAAACAATGCAATTTTCAATAAGTTTGAATATGATAATATAGGTATGGAATAGTAATGTTAATATATCATAATGTATATTTTAAGTCAATAACCTATTTTATACAAATTGCAGAAAAACTCTTGAATCAAAAAATTATATCATTAAAATTAATCAATATTAAAAAAGTTTGTTACAGAATATTCTATAAAATTTTGTGTTAATTGAATGTAGTAGAATTTTTTTTTCACTGATTAGTTATTGTTCACTATTTCTAATAAATTACATTTTTTTGTTATTTAGTTATAATGTACCCAGGATTCAGATGTAATTCATATTATGTAAAACTTGCTATCAGCCCTGATGATCAATATTTGTTATGTGGCTCCAGTTCTAATAAAGCATACATTTGGAAGGTAACACTTGCCTACATTCAATTTTGTGTTTATGCATTCATAAAATTTTATAATTTTTTATTTGTGTAGTTATAATCTGAAGGAAAAAAATTGAATATTATTTAATTTTTAAAAATAATTAATTTAATATTATTAATGGCTATCACTAAATTCAATGATATTGGCAATAGAAAAAGTTTTAAATGTTTTCAAAATAAGTTAATTGTTCTGTACTTTAAGCTTGGATAATTTCATATATTCCTTAACCATGTGGTTATCTTTACATATGTTACTTGGTTTTTCTTATGTTGAATTGTTTTGTTATCTTGTCATTTTGAATATTTATTGTTTTAAAAATGTGGTATATAACAATAAATATTCAAAATTTGTTTGTCTGTGCATTGTTTTGTGATTAATACAGTAAAATGTAGTTATTTTATTTTTTGTCATTTTAAGAAAATTGCACATGTTCAATGACTGACATCTCAAAGGAAAAATATTTTGGTATTTATAGTGGAAACTGTTAAAAATAGAAATATTAATTTCTGGTTTACAAAAGATGGAAGAGGATGTTTGATGAATTATATCATTATTATACTATTATTTATATATATTAGCAATATGTTATAATGAGATGATTATAACAATTTTTTGAAAGAAGGAACAAAACTTTTTCTCTTAAAAAAGATGAAATAAAAGAGTAAAATGTTTTTTAAGGCTCCTGTCTACCCGCCATTTTGGTTTCGTGGACGTAATGTTAATCCTATGGAATTTTGACTTTAATTCTCACATCTTTATTATTTGATCTATTTGAATGCAATAAAGCGCATTTGAAAGAGCAAAAAATAATCAATGCTTCTGTGGAATTACTTTTTTCCTAAGATTTTTATAAATAATTTTATTCTTATTTTTATTATTCGTTTTTGAGTTTTCGGGTCTTTAAAGAATATTTTCAAATATTTTTAAAAATCGGAGAAAAAAAGTAATTCCACGGAAGCATTAATTATTTTTTGCTCTTTCAGATGCACTTTATTTTATTCAAATAGGTCGAATAGTAAAGAGATGAGAATTAAAGTTCGAAATTCCATAGGATTAACATTACGCCTGCGAAATCAAAATGGCAAGTAGACAGGAGCCTTAATTTAAAATACTGTTTTCAATGATAATCACAATATTTTTTAAAGCTTTGCATACTTTTTTCAAATTTGAGCCATTAACATGTTGATATGTAAAAATTGATTGTATTACCTTAGTTGAAAGATAAGGTTTCTCACTGATCTTGATGAATGAAATATTGTCCACCTAATTTAAGACACTGTTAACTGCCTAATTTTGAAACCCCAAAAAATTTCATTTATTGAATACTTGTTAATTATTTTTAATATATGTGTATATGAAGTATTTCTCCAAAATAAGTTTACAGTTTCTTATTTATTGATTGAAATTATTAGATATGAAATTACCAGATTACCAGTATTCTCCTTCAAAGTATGATCATTGGGAAGTTGACCCACAGTTCCAGTGCTTTTTCCACTGTTCATAGCAGTACTGGAAGTCATTTTCCTTAAGTATGTGTATCTCATCAGTTAGTTTCCCCCCCCTCCATCATTCCAAAATGATAACCTTCAACTTGATTTTAGAAATTGTTATGGGGCTAAACCTGAGCTATAGAGGGACTGTGGAAGAATAGGAATATTTTTCTTCACCAGAAATTCTGGAGTTGGAAGGGAGGGAAATGAAGCTGATGCTTTTGGTGCAGCACCCCCAAATGCCTGCAATGTTTGTTTGAACTTGCTGGACCAGTTTTTGAAGTCATTCCAAGATATCTTTGTAAAAAGTTCTGTTATTTGTCTGTTTTGGAGTTACAAATTCCTTGAACAAAATGCCTCAGCTGTTAAAGAAACAATCATTGTCTTAACCTTGGATCTTCTCGTGCATGCTTTCTCCAGGAAAGGATAACTTTTTGTATGCCATTCCAAACTTTACACTTTAGTCTTGGAATCGTATTCGAATATCCATGATTCTTGTCTGTTATTTTTTTATACAAAACAGTTGGTTCAATTTTGAGTATCTCCATTAAATCTTGACATGTTTCCATCTGGTTCTCTTTGTACCGAAGAAAGGTTTTTCAGTACGAGTTCTGCACATTTTTTTTGTATGTGCAAGCATTCTTTTAAAATTATATGAACTGCATTTTTATCCAATTCTATTTTTCTACAGTGATCTTGATGCTCATTTGGTAATTTCTTTCTATCACAGCTTGTACTACTTCTGCATTTTCATTATTCAAGATTCATCTTACAGATAGAGAGTCATCTTAAACATTTTCTCGGTCCTCTTTGAAAGTGCAGTACTTCTTATAAACCAAAGTTCTTCATAGAGTAGCATTTCCATAAGCATTGGTTAAAAAATTGAATGTTTCTCTGCAGACTTGTTGAGTTTTCACAGAATTTTGTAGCATTATGTTCAATATTTTCCTCCATCGCAAACATCATGAGGTTTTAAACCAACCATACACGACAGCAGTAGCGCACAATTAATTCACCTTATTAAATTAAAACAATTATGCATGTGCTGCTAAGATCATCTGCCATCTAGTATTGGGTGAAAGAAAGATATCAGTGAAGTATTTAGCAGTGTGATAATTGTATGAGTAAATTATTATCCCAGCAAAGCTCCTTTATGTCCAACATGCACAAAAGCATGATTATTGGAGCTTGCCACACTGTAGGGTCTGCATTGAGAACAATGTGTTTCTGTGGGTACAAGGTTCACTGTATCGGAGGCTATAATAGCTTATGCAAATATGGGAAACATCTGCAAAGCAGAACAATGGGTGAAGTTTGAAATTGACCCAGAGATAGACTATATAGTGTTGAAGATTGCCTGTAACACATCGATCAATAACTCCCGAGACTAACCCAGAGATAGCACTCGTAGTAAACCAGTAACCATGTCTTTCTAGAGTACTAGCAACAGCAGAGACGTGTCAAAATTTGAATTGATCAGACCAGAAAAAAAGGTTTTTTTGAGTGGTGAAGTGAAAAGGTTTTCCAAATTAAGGTGCTGCACAATTGCTACGATGGAACGCGGCCCGTATTGCTGCCGCTGCTACCGCACTGCGGCAAACAAAGCACAGCAAACTGCAGCCCGTACGCGTACCGCCGCACACGCTGCCGCAAAACACGCCACAAAACCGCCGCCACTGCTTCAGCAAAGCACCGCTACCGTACGCATACGCGCACGCGTAAAGCCGCGCGCTACCGCTCGCCGCGCACGCTGACACCGGCGCTGGCATACGCGGCACGCGCTGGTAGATGGAGACTCCCTTCAGAGCACCGCCTCTGTGGAATATGAAAAATAGATGAAATATCAGTATGGCTTGGAACCTCGCGGGTCCTTATTATGGAAAGGCCTTGGCAAGCATTATCACAATATTCTACAGATCATTCTACCCCATAGTTCAACCTCGTTCTGCCTGAAAGAATGTTCTATATTTAAAAAAAAAAAAAAAAAAAAGTTGCTCATGACTCATTGTATTGAAATGATTAGATAAACTTGTTGCTGAACATCCTTTCGGCGTTCTCATCCCTTTGATCTCAATATTTTTCAGCCTTTGTTAGGTTATTAAGAGAACAGAATTCTGTGTTCAGTTTCCTTTCCATGTGTTACTACTTGGTTCAAGACTGTTTTGTGAGAGAATGCTTGTTAATTTTTTGAACTGCACTTTAGCTTTTATTTCAATCTCCGGTTAAATCAAGCTAATGTGAAGGTAAGTGGTCCCAACTCCTGAATAAAACATGAATACTTCTCACAGTGTTACCTGTTCATTTTATGTCATTATCTTGTGTATATACAATGAATACATCTAAATAGTAGCTAAAAGATATAAACTATATAAGAGAAAAAAAAACTATAAACTATAAAATCAAAAATATTTTTATGATGCAATAATATCAGACATCCCAAATTGGAGTTTTTGCAGTGATGTTTAAGCTTCACGTTACATAATAAGTTGAAGAGTTTGTAATGAAACTCTCAAATCTAGGAAGAAAAATGGGAGGAAAATACTTCTAAAATGGTTATTCAAACCCTGATGAGAAAGATAGCTGTGGAAAAGTCTTCCTCAATTTCGCAATTAGCCATTCCTGTTCTACTGTACATAGATTTTGGAAACAATGCTCAAATCAATGAATGGCACAACTGTCAATATTCTTTGCAAGCATGGTTACAGTTCTGCTACAAGTTAAACACTAGAACAATTTTTTCCCTATAGGTGGCAACTGTTATTGCTTCAACAAAGGAAAATCTCATAGTTAATTTTTTACTTGTTTTGTTGAAAAGCAAAACATTGGTCGTTCTATTCCTTTGATCATATAATGTTATGATGGCATATTATAGAGTTTAATAATGTTCTCCTTGAATTATCAAAAAACCTGATGTTTTTTGGATTAAGAAAACTTAACAGAAATACTTTCAGTTATTAATTTGAAAATCATTCTGTAGCTGGCCAGCCACTTCGCACCGCTGGCGGCGCCCGCGCGAATTTACAACATCTTAAAATGCCCTCTTAAATTCAGAGACCTCACCATTGAAATGCTATGTGAATCACAGAATCTATATCAAAGAGGTGCACTAGAAAAAAGTTACCCAAATTAATACTGCTTTATTCAAAGATTTCATTATTAATAAACTGATCATTTTCTCTGGTATGGGAGAAAAGTTGGTAGCGGCACCAAAGTAAAAACCTATTGAGACTCATTTTTTATCATTTTTTAAAACATCTTGGGAAAAAAAAAAGTAGTTCATTTCTTGCAGTCAAAAATTTTGCCTGTGACAAGGGAGCTGTATGTGATAAAGGTTGTAGAGTACAAAGTACATTAAGATAGAATACTTTGTGCTATAAAGATTTTATATAAATTTTGAAAATTAATGTGTTTTTTGTTAACATTAATAGTACATGTGCAAGTTACTAGAAAGAGAAAATTTAAGAAAAGGTTATGGGTTTGGTACATTAAAAATTAGCATTTGCATTATTTCTTTTATTAATATTTTTAATTTGAATATATTTTAATGTTGAAACACATTATAATTACCAAACTATCTTTCCATAGAAGAAATTTAAACGAAACTTCATTGTTAGTATTTCAAGTATGATTTTTCTGTTTTAAATATGAAACAATTTATATAATTCATTTTATTTCTACTTTGCCATAGCATAGCAGCAGACAACATAAAAAGTGGTTCCATATGATTGAAAGCTAGAAAATATATGTGATATTTTTAATTAGTTTTTAGGATGGGTCATTTGATCCATCCTTAAAACTTAATTTGTTTTGTTAAGTGTAATCATAGATAAAAATTCATAGATGTATTCTGCAATATTTTTTCTGTTCATTACACGAACAACTCATGATACCATTTGAAAATACAATAATTATTCAGAAATTACATGCTTTTTCCAGACATCCAAACCAGGACTTCCTATTTTTCAATTACCTGGCCATTCTGCTGAAGTTACTTCTGTGACATGGAGTCACAATTATATTACAAAAGTATGCTATATTTTATCTTATTTTTGCTTTGATTTTTAATAGTTCTTTAAGTATACATGTTTATAAATTTATTTGATATTCAATATATCATTTGATTGTGTGGAACACTTGATGTATTTTTGCAACCATCTGGATACTCTAAAATGGAAAAGTTAAGTAATTTTTACGTTTCATAAAAATGGGTTCCGATTCTTTTTTTTTTTAAAAAATTAAACTCTGAGCTGTATGCTCCTATTCTTTTGTTTTTTTGCACCATTTTTCTTTTGTTCCAGAAAAGATTCTTTTCTTATGATAAATCAAAGCCTTGATTCTATACCACCCAATTTCAAAATTTCTTGTTTTGTGTGTTATTCTTGTAAAAAGTAATCTGAATTTTATGTGAAGATCATAAAATTCAGATTACTTTTTTCATAGTTTTCTTTTCCTAGCCTGGGTTATAAAAGTCACTTGATTTAATATTTCAATTCTCTCTTTATAAAACTGAATTTTTCCCATTTTTTTTCATAGTATCTGTTCTTTTGGGTTCAAATATTTTATTTTCTGACATTTTTTTGTTACATTTGTTCTTAATATTTATTATGCACAATAAGAATGTCAAAATCTTTTATTGTTTGTAGCATTGTTTGTTTCACTTCTTAAGAAGAAATTCAACTTGCAGAATCCTTTTCATATCCAAAACATTGAGCATGTGATGTTTTGAGTTGACTTTGCTGGTTTGAATTTTTGTTTCTTTGGATATCATGTACATTTACTCTCTCTGCTGATGTTTTGATTCTGGGGTTGTGTAATCAACCCAAGTTTTGTCACCACTCACTAAATAGCTTAAAAGTGACATATCTCATCATTATATTGAGTAAGAAAGTCAAAGCTCAGCCAAATCACTAGGTTTTGTGGATGTCTATAAGCATTTTTGGTACCCATTGCAATAATAACCTAAGTGTTGGAAACACAATTTAGAGGGTATTCATCAGAAAGTGTTGACATTGTAAAGTATCTGCTGCCTTTAATATGTTCAAATTACCTTAACAAATTGTCATTCACAACAGAAGACTGCTCATTTTGTGATTGGTTGCACTTATTTGTTTGTTGTTAATTAAATTTTGTAACCCTTTTTCTCACCATTTTAATCACTTATTGCAGTTTCACCATAAATCTTTGTAACTTGATTATGAATTTCAGCAGAATTCATGTTTCTTACATTCAAGAAACAAATTATAGACTGATTCTCTCAGTTGACTAGTTCATAAATTGTCTGAATGTTCACAATGAACTGTGATGGTTTAAATAAAAAGGCAAAAGACAAGGAAGACTAACATGCATGCATGCAGTGCTGTCTGTATTGTTGTGGCTGCTGGAGAACAAAGAAGAGTTTACTTTGCGGACACATATCACAATATCATTTTCATGAAATTTTAGAATCTGTCTTATGTAATATTGGCTGCACATTAATTTTACTAATGAATGTTAAATGAAACCTCACACAAATCTGAAAATCATCATGTATGAAAATGAGAAGAATAAGGTATTACTTTAAATATCCTCACTATCTGACTGTGATTCAAATTTATGAGATTTATTGTGTTCTTGTGTGATATTAATTTAAAAGTTATTTTTTTTGGATTTGTTAAATTTACTTAATTCTTGGAAAAAAAATAACCCCAAATAAACCATTAGATGAATTTAAAACATTGATTGACTAGGGAATAAGCAGCTGTATGTTTAGGATTGTTAAAACTGTATAAATTTTAAGGGGAATTTGGTTTTAATATCATGGATGTCTGAACTCCTTTTAAGTAAAAAATTTTTCATTTGCAAATTAGCTCATATTTTTGAAACTACAAGTTCTAAAAAATCAGCCTTTGTGTGAATTTCATTATAGGTCCTTCTGCATTTGAAGAGCTTTTCTGTTATAGAAGAATAATTTATATATCACAATTCTTTGAAGTACCAATTTATGTAAAAATTATTGACTTTTTACTCTCTGGATTATAGATGGTGACGTGTGGAGATGATGAAAAAGTTCTTGTGTGGAAATTAAAAAATCCTGATGAAGAAGTAGACCTGAATGAAATTCTTGGTATGGCAGAACCATATAATAAAGGTATATAAATATTTTGGATTGATATATTAAATTTTTATTTATTTAAATTAATATTAAAAGCAAGACTGGAAATTTTTTATTTTTAAGCATAATGTTGCTTGTAGGGAAGTATAATTAGTTTATTAAATATGCTTTTGGGAAAATATAAATTATTCTTTAATTGTTTTATATGGAGTATTTAAAATATCATCACATGCTCTTTAGCAGAAAATTTGTTTTTAACTTTAGAAACAAAGAAGATGCTTTTATTTTGAGCTTCATTATTTTAAATTTATAATGTTATTGTATGTCATAATATATTACTTGTATTTTTGAAATAATATTCTGTTTTGGAGACTTTTTTTTACTTTAAAGAATTAATTATTTATGAGTTACATAATTATGTTTAGACTCTAATGTAAAAGAGTCTTAAGAACTTCTATTTTGTTTGTATGACTATCACAAAATTTGTAATTCGAAGGAAAATAGTTGGATAATTGTTATGTTGAATTCTTACTTCTTCTCCCTTGTTTTTACAATACTACTGTATGTCTTCATATGGCTAATTTATTTCAAAGGTTTCATTAATTGCAGTGAGAGAATCCCGGTTCTATAGACTTTCTATTCTTTTAGTAATTTATTGTTAATTCAGTTGTTATAGTTACAAATAATTGGCTTTAACTTTTCTTAAATCTATTATTCATACCTCATTTTCAAATTTTGTTAATTATCTCTAATATATTTAATTCAGTTTAAAAAAATTCTATAAAATTTTCTTCACATTGTTCTTATTTATGACTGAATTTTAAAAGCTGACACTTCTGTTTTAAGTAAATATTTGAAGAATTTGATGATTTCTAATATTTAATTGTACAAATGTGTATTTCTGAAAGATGATTAAAATTAAACTGACAATGTTCTGAGGCCAGTATTTGTGGTTTTAATGAACCTATCCAAATGAAACTGCAAAAATGTGTTATGTAGATTACCAAGATTTAGCCAGGAAAAAAATTATAGATTGAAATTTTTGCTGATTGGGGTGCTGTGGGGCAAAACCATATACAAATGAGGTAGAACACTAGTTATGCTATAAAACTGTTAATTACCTGTAGAAAGTCCTGAGCATAAAGTTGCATGTCGTGTAACAATTTTAACCAGATGATCATTCTGCACACCTTGAATTTGCATTGCTTTTCCTAGAGTGAGGATGCAAGTGAATGAGCTTTAGTAATTGCATATCTTGCAGACATATGAGGATCATTTTCACTTAGACATGACAGTGAAAACATAGAATGATCACTTATGGGTTGCACCAATTCTCATACTATGCAATAACAGCCAATCACAATGAGTTTTATTCTGAGATCTACTTTTTTGAAAATGTCACCAAATGTTGTTTTGAGTAGTCACAAAAGTTATAACAAACTTCCCCCTGGAAAAACAGGTTGTTTTGATGTTAAGACAATAAAGCTGTTTGAACACCATTGTTTTAGTGCAAGATGGAACAATTACCCAGAGAACAATATGTTTTAAAACTGGGGCTCGAGCAAATTTCCTTAAAGAAAGCGTCATCTCATGTACCTTTCATGTTATGGGATAGTCTAGGTGAACAGCATGGCCATCTGGATCACTGGTTCTGAATCCTTATATCTGTTGGCTGTGAGATTTGCTCAAAGATAGCTTGTACTGAGAATGTGTAAGTATATTTGAGTAGAACTGGAAGCCAACTTCATCCGCCATGTTTCTGAAATGTGTGTGTCTGCTGATTTTGCGGTGGTACTCTTTCAACGTGTTGACCAACAACTTATGCATACATAAATATAACAAATAAAAAATTATTTTGCACTCTTATCTTACCATTTACTTGATTGTAACACACTTTATCATCAAAAATTCAATCTGTTTTTCTTTCCAGTGAAGCCTTGCTCTCATGATCTACATAAAACATATTTGAAGCTTTCATTTGGATACTTCAGAACAACTGATTTTCAAAAACTATCAATTGCATTTTAACCATCTTGTCATTTACTTTATTATGAGGGCTATACAGTATTTAAACAGACAAGTAGCTTTATAGCAAAAATGGTTTATTAAATTAATGTAATTTTTTGTCTACTTTTCCATTTTATCAACATTTTACTTATTTAATCGCATTTTGCAAATTTAAAATAATTTTATAATAGATTTAGTTTTTTAAAAAAAATATTAAGCCAAGTAAAAAAAAAATCTAAATTGAATGTTATGTTTTAATTATTAAAAATTATTTAAGTTAATAACACTCAAATTATGGATACTCATAAAATTTTATAAAAACTCATAAAATTTATTAATACCTCATACTCATAAAATAAAATTTTAATCAATCATAAAATTGTACTCATAAAATTGTACCATGATATGAATTTAGACTATAAGTTTACTACACATATCTTCACATTATAATAATCTTATAATGTCAGATATATTTTCAAAATGAGATTTCTCTGGCTAATGAATTTGTGATATTTGACATATTTAAGAAGATAAATTTGTTAATATTTCAGCCTGTTTATAGCTTAAAAGGTAATATTTCAATAATAAAGTACAAGAACATAGTATAAAGTAAATTGTTTATTTTTTGAATATCCAGTTGTATCGAATAAAATTTCACTAAATACCTAAAGTCAATTGATTCTTCATTAAAAAGAAATGTATTTATTCTTACTAGAAACATTGTATTTAATGTTGCCTATCTTGAAAAGTATTTCATTATCTATGTATCCAAGCTCCAATGTATATTCTGATTGTGAATATTAATTGTAATTTTGATTTCTTGTATTTAATATCATGTTCACTACTTTTTGTTACAGAAGACAATGGATTTGATTCTCCCTCTTCTGAACAAATCACAACTAATAGTCGATTAAATACATTTTGTAACAGGACATCATGCCCAACAAAATCCGAAACTGTGTCTCGAATGAAAAGCATTACAAGCTTTTTCTCACCGATGCCACAATCTTCAACACAGTGTTCTACAAAAATAGAATGTTTTCAGAACAGTACCTCAAATCTTTCTAGTCCTTCAACTTCCAACATTTGTGTAACTCCAGTTGTTCCCACAGGGTCCAGATCTCCTTGTAAATTACGAAATGATGCTATTTCAGTTGAAATTTCTCCATCACCAACAAAGTCGACCCCTCCTGGTAAAGAAAACAGTGTTATAAAAATGATGTCTTTAAACTCAAATGATAAAACGAAACATAGTGGACAGTTAAAACGAAAGATGTCAGATGTTTCTGGTTCTAATATTTGTAGGAATCATCCCCGTGGCTGTGGGAAAGCAAGAGGTCACTCTAGATGTGTAAGTATATATGGATTTCTTTATCACTATTTAGAGATATTTGTGTATGTGTGACAACTGTCATTAGTCTTCTAAAGGAACTACAGTTAATTATGGGTGTTATAATTTGTTGCTTTTTGCTGCTAGAGGTATTTTTAATCAAAATGTTAATTAATTCTATCTTGGATCTAGATTTTTTTTTTTCTTTCCTAAACCCCCCTCGGGGGGGGGGGAGAAATTGAAATATTTTGTAAAACTGTGCATTGAAATGAATATAACATGCAGATTTGTATATGCTGTTGTAATTACAATTTATAAGGAATAAAACACATTTAAATTGTTAGATTATTATTAAGAAAAAAAAAAAATATATGATTTTAGAGTGAGACTATTCATTGGGACCCTTTATACTCTAGGCAAATTCTTTGGGAAAGTTGCACATTCTTTCTTTTGGATCTATAGCAGGCATGTCTTTTTGTTCATATTCATAATTTAGTACAGAAGAATGGAAATGCTTTTTCATAAACTATAAAACATTTTTACTGGTCTATTTCAGATTTCTTTCCTATTCCAATACAATTGCATCTTTTTATGATATAATGTAAATTTATTTCCAAGTTTTGTTCTCTTTGTTTCTTTTAATGATACAAATATCAATTTTAAATTCTTAATAAAGATGGGTTCTAAAATCTAAAATTTTTACTTATTTAAGGGATATATTACTAAAAGGAATTATTAGTAATTTGTGCAGATTAATAATTATTTTAATATGAAATAGTTATATTGTCGTGTACATAATGAATTGACTGTGGAGTTATCTTACAGAAGTGTTGTGAAATTGATTTTAATTTTCCAATTCATCACTATTTAAAATGGTGATTGATGTATTTATCCTTTTTGATGTGTCTTTTATCCTTTTTGATGTAGTAGCTGTTTTTTTAATAATTTTTTTTTTCTTTATACATTCCAGAAATAAGGAAAACCTTCTCAGTGCCCAAGGAGTTATACATAAACAATTTTTCAAAACTTAACTAAGAGTGCCATTAGACTCCTTAACTCAACATATTATTTTATCAGAATTAATTCTTGTCTATTGAAGGAAAAGAATGAGAGGGTTAAGCTAGTAAAAAGGGTCTAATATCTCACAAGATGCTTGTTCTATTCATGATAGCATGTTAATTGAAGGGGAAAAAAATGGCTAAAACACATGCACGCACACACACACTTTAGTGATAGTGAAGATTTTTTTTATCTGTCTGGTATTAAAAATATGTTTATCTTTTGTTTTGATTATGCATACATTTTCTTTTTACCCTTCCATTAATTTTAAAAATATATTTTAAGGAAATTATGCAAGAATTCATGTCAGTTATTTCTTAAAAAAAATGAGGAAAGTATGCAAAATGGAATAATTTATTATAGACTATAGTAATTTTTTAAAAATCTTTTTTTTTTTTTTTTTTTTATTACAGGGAAAGAAAACTGTTACTTCACCTGAAACACCTAACATAAAAATGTATTTTAGTGCTTTGTCTGGAAAATAGTTGAATCCTTTAAGCATTGCTTAAAGTTGGAAATAGTAGATGTAAATATATACAAAAATTTATGTAAATAGGGTAATATAATGTATTACTCTTTTGTATATATTTATTTTAATAAATTGTATTTTTTAAAAAATTTTTTTCATGTTCATCTATTTTTTTTTTGTCTTTTTATATTATGTACAGTCATGTTTTTATTATGAAAAAATATAGATAAAAACTTTTAACTCTTATAGTTATAAACTCATAATTTAATTTCTGATATGAATTATTTATCTGTATTGCATATTATTTAATTTAATTTCTGTTATTATACTATTCAGTCATGTTATTCAGAATTATTCTAAATTATTTGCTTAAAATTTATCTCTATTTTATTGTAAAAGTTAATGAGAAATGTTTTAACTCTGTGTAATAGAAAAATTCTATTTTAAAATTTTCTTTCTTTTTTGCAATGAAATAAAAAAGCAGCAAGTAAAAACTATAAAATATTTACCTCTCTCTATATATTCTTTAATATAATTAGTGCTGCATTAATCTTGTTATTTTGACAATCAAAGTTCTTATGGAATTTTAAGAATTATTCTTAAAACTGAAATTTACTTGTTTGAAAGAATTGTAAAGTGATTTTATGTCCTAATAAAATAAAACCTTTAATTTGTTACAATTATTTCTTGATTTATCTTGTTATTTTAGCAGTTTCTGAAATTAATTTTTCTTTGATTTATTTACAATTACAACATTGTATTGCAAAATTTATCTGAGAGTGAATAAGATTAGTTCAATATAAAAATTTACACTACATAAAAGTTTATTGATTTTCAGGATTTATACTTAAATTGATAGAAAGAAAAATTCTTACACACATAGGGTCCAAACTGATTTAAAAAAAAGTTTGCGCTGGCTTAGTGATCATGATCACACATGAGCTCGTGGTTGGCAATGTTTCTACCAAACTGTGCATTTGAACCATGAGATCTGTTGTGTTGTACGGCTGATGTATATTAAATCTGTTGATATTCTAATTGTTCAAAGTTTGCATGGTGTGGAATACAGGAGAGTGGGGTACCAGCTCAGATAGTGTTTTTGGCACTTGACTGAAATTTAAAATATGGTGTTCATGTCTAATAGGCTTCATGTTGCTTCTGATTGTGATATTAAGCATTATTCTTTCAGTCAATTAAGCTGTTTTTAGCCATTTGTGGAAAGGTACTGAAGTTTAACATTTCAATGGTTATGAACTAGCCCAGCTCGTCATTCAAATAGAGCATCATAATTGGCATTGGTGAGCTCAGCTTGTTCAAAGTTTTTCGACCCAAATGGTTTCCACTGAACCCTACTTGGGTAGTGAAACTTTTCTGCTGTGGATTCTGACAAGCTGAGTTTTTCTGCATATATTATCTTGTGTTATTCGTGTTACATATAATATTTATTTTCGAAATTTAATTAATTTGATAGCCTACGCATGGCAATAGGGTTACCATAAAATTTTTTACATAATAAGGCAAAATGTTGCCGATCCAGTTGTTGATCTAGTTATTTTTCTTCTGTAATATGATAGCAGTTTGTTACTGAAAAAAAGTGCATCTATTGCTAAGATTGTAATGCTCCATTATGTGCAATTATTCCTTTACTTAAAGCTTTAAAAAGCTTAAAATTGTGTGTATTTATTAAGATATTTTAATTTAATATTTTACAAACTTAATATACTGAATTGTTTAAAAGTGTGATTTACAATTGTTGTAAGTATTACATTAATATATTGCAAATAATTGCTGAAAAATTCTATATTTTAGGAACTAAAATTTGTAATATTTATAATTTACTGAGTTGTGTAAAAGTGCATGTTAAAATTGGTCTAAATATTACATTAATATACCACAAATTGCTTAAAAATTTAATATTTTAGAAACTAATATTTGCATTATTTATCATTTACTGTATTGTTTAAAAGTGCAAGTTACAATTGGTGCAAATATTACATTAATATGCCGCAAATAATTCTTTAAAATCAGTCTTTTAAAAGCCAGTGAACTATCTATATCTCTGTCAGAAAAGTGACATTTTTGAAGGCCACTAGGAAGAAAATTGCTGCCACTTTCAGTGACCATTTGATAGTAGCTCTGCCCATCATAGGAGAGCGAAAACTGTTGATTCGCTTAACAGTCAAAGGGTTAAATATGCAGCTGGAGTGAAAAGATCTTTATCATTGTTTTGTGATTGGGCATGCAATAGAAAGTTAAATCTCCATCACAACTTGTTTATATTTTTGTTTAAATCTGATTTTTTTATTTAATATTTAAGATTTTTTTCTGACATTTTATATTGTATTTTATCAAACAAATTTTTGTCTTTTTTTATAACAAGTGTTTGGTGTAGCTTAGTTAGATTTTGCTCTTGACCCATTAACGCTCTCTCACTTATGCAAGAGGAAATTAATCTTCCAAACCTTAGAAAATTTTTAAACTATATATGTCCAACAAATGAAGTCGTAGATATATATATTTATATAAAATTCCTGTTTGAAATGTCGACATAGAATAAAGAAACATTTCTTCATAATATCAATCAATGTTTCACTATTTTCAATTATTGTTTTTCTATTTTACTTTTAATTTGAAGTAATTTTTTTAAAATTTCAGATATGTTGTACTTATAAATTTTAGAGATGCATTTTAAATTTAAAGTTTGATATAAATCATGGATTCTGAAAATGGGCAACTATCTGCCAAGTTGTATTAAGAGTGTGATAAAAAAGAAAAAAGAGAGTACAGGTGCATTTGGCAGTTGAGTTATAATTTATAGGTGCTTTTATAGCAGTTATTCTCTCTTAACTGCAAAAGTGTAAAAAAAAAAAAAAAAAAAAAAATTGATTTGAAAATAGTTTTTTTGGGGAAATACAAATGATGGAATAATATTTTAGTTTTTAATAATTTATTGAAAAATAATTTAAATGTTAAAAATGATCATGGCAGGATTTATTTCCTTCAATTTTCAATGACTTCATTTAGATTTAATAATATATAATATATCCATTTTATCATTCAGGGTATTCTAGAGTTTCCATTTAGTTTACATTTTTGATTATTATCTTGTAATTTTGCTTCATCTGAGTTTGAACCTATGAGAATTTTACAAACTTGATATATATATATATATAATATTTAATAATGCAGTTTAGCCCAACTACTTGGCGCGATTTCAAAAAATTGCCAAATGTAGCGATTTTTTTTTTTTTTTTTTTTTGGCTGAATGTTAAGTTGCCAAGGGTGGTTAGGCGACAGACACTTGCGACAAGTTTTAACTAATATTTCAATAATTTTTTTTAAAATTAACCTTGACACCATATAAAAACGTTTTTATCTCGAATTATTGAAACTAAACTAATTGCTGTTTACCACCTTTGCTGCTGTTGCTTATGACGTAGAAAATTGTAGCATTGATGGTATAAAAAATATTCTTATTGATTGTACAGATAATATCATCACCAAGACAAAAAGATTGAAAAACTGCAGTGTAATGATAATTACTGAAATCAGAGGCAGATGTGAAACATTTTTGAAAGCTATCCTACCTTAATAAATAGTATTTCTTTATTCTTAAGTCAAATCAATTTGAAATGGTTAAGAACTTAATATTTTTTTGTAATTTTTGTAGCAGAATATCGCTTTTTTTTTTTCCATTTTATATATGCACTGATATACCTATTTTAAAATCGGATGAAGATCCTCTATATCTTTCGAATTACTATCTTATTTATTATTCTAGCAAGTTGTTTTAGTAAAATCCTAGAAAAAAAGGGTAAATGTGAGGCTAATGTATATTTTACCATTTTAAAGCTGTTATAAAAGACACTACAAAAATTTAGTTTCTCTGCAAACGGACGAGATCAAATTATTTTTTTAATTTGGTAAAAGCTTATGACCGAGTGTGGACGTTTGAAACTTTTCAGTTATGATTTATCAATGAAATTTGGTATTTTAAAGTGAAATTTTGAAGCAATTTTTTTATATTGTTGAAAATATTGACAAAATAATTCGTCTTTAAAATTAGCTATTTGTTTAATGTCTTAAACATGTTGCTGATCTGCAAATTTCATGTACTGTTATGGAAATGAATATTGTTGGAAGATAGCTTCAACAAGCTTTTAACAGAATTATGAAATGGATGAATTAAATGATTTTTTTTCCTTCAACAAAAACTGCCAATTTTTTTTATAAGCAAGGAAACTTCATTTTGATTCTATTTATGCCCACTCCTTGGCGACATAAGACATTGGTGTCAAAAAATGTAATAAATGCACCGTGTTGGCAACCTTTGGTACAATGCAACTTTACCAGATATTGCTAGGTGCTATTTTGTTTTCCCTTGCCTAAGTCGTAGCCCTCGGGGGCGTACCTTCCTTAGATAAGCACGGAACTCACTAAGGGCCCTTTACTGTCTTTGGCAAACACAGGTGACGTGCCTTCGGAATACTCTAGCGATCCTTCTTTATTTTCAACCCTTCTTATCAACCAATTTTTTTTTTTTATCCTTTTTCATTTTTTTCTAACTTTTAGATCACAGCTTTCTTTACCTTGTTTGGTGCAGCATAGCCACTTCTGACTCTTGCGCCATTAAACTACTATCACTCCCTAAGTCGTGGACTGAAATGGGATTTTACCGGAACCTTCGTTCTGAATAAGTAGTTTTATGATTCGTAACCGATGAGATGTGATTTCAGATCTCGTGCTTTCAATTTAAGTCCACCACTCGTCAGTGATTGATACACATATGCTGGGCTCACACGTTGGCGTGGCATTGATTTGGAGAGAATATGCCTATATCATCTGACAGTGGTTCAAAATTCTGAGGTATGTTGGCTGTGCTATGCGGATAGATATGTGTCGCAGGAAACCGATTTCGATGTACATCTTCATGCATCATCGTCACACTCAGAGTTGAACGTATTACATTCAACTGGAATCTCAAGACTGATCCTTTACATATCGAACCAGTGACTAATTGACGAATTTGCCAAATCATGAAATATTTCGGTGCGCCTATTGAATTCATAAAGTTAATATCTTGGATAATAATTTTTACGGCAAACTGTCCCATACACATTTTTCGAAAATAAATTAAATGTACCTTTTTATTATAACCATCAATCGGTTATAGCGTTGTATGATCATTTTCGCCTGACAGTAATCTAAAGCGTTCGTTATGTTTATAAAAGGTCGAATTCGAGAAAATGGAAAATCTTGCTTGTGATTTGATCAAATCTTATTGTTTGTGATTTAGGAATATAACTGAAATATAAATTTGTGCTTGGATTTAACATATATGGATTGGCTACACAACTAGAAATGAATTTATTTTATTAGAAAGAGAGAAAAATGTCTGTCATTTTCGTACAAGCAACGAGGCAGAAAAAGTCAGTTTTGCATTTAAAATAGTGTTCTCTTACAGATTTTGAAGAACCGAATTAAAATACATATAAAATTTTAAGTCTATCCATCGATGTGTTATTTTAACTTACATATTGATGGGAATCCCAAACAAAAGACCGAAAATAGGGTTAATTAAAATGGTTTTAAAAATAATTGTGGTGCTGTAATTTTTATCTCATGGTCTTCAAATTATTTGAAATATTTTTTTTTCTGAACTTGACCTCCTTTTTGGCGCATTTACAGAAGAAAGGGCGTTATATTGTGTTGTATTACCGTGAAATGAATACCTCGATGAAAATGGGAGTTAAATTAAAAATAACTTGGAAGTTTTCCTTTCCAATTCATATAAGAGCTCTTTAAATCTCAAACCTCGTCAGTACGGTGATACTTTGCATTTCTGTTATTTCTCTAATTATATTTGTCGCTACAATTTCTAATGCCAAATGGCGAGAGTCGCTCTCTTCAACCAGCTACTGTAGCATTCTCTGGGTTATAGTGTTCGGTCGTTATGATACTGTTACGAACATGAGATGACGCTTCCCTGCAACGTCTCTCTTGTGAAGGAAAAGATGCATAAGGAGAGAAAAGTGTAAACAATGACCCCATCACCTTGGCGATGGATTTGGTGACTTTGCGACTTTTGCGAGAAATGGAAATATTTCGAATGGGTTGGAACCTAAGTGAAATATCGATTGGGAAGAAAGTTACTGACTTTTCGTGAATTTTCATATGTTACATCATACCTGGCTGGAAGAGGTATAAATATAGCCACAATCAAGGGAATGGGTCTGTTAATCAGAATCAGTTTTTTGAGTCTTTGTTGCGGAAATCAGTTCTTGAAAGTGAATTGTGCCAGGTGAAATTGCGGTGAAGCTGCGTGTATGTGCTGGAAATAGTCGGAGCCAGTCCTGAAAGTGCAGATTATTTAGTGAGGGCTGGTGAGCTGAACGTTGCTGATATAACTGTGACTGTTATTACTTGGCTGTTTTGTTCCTGTATCTATGTTACTAAACTGTGCAAGTATTGTGTATTTGCATGTACTGTTATTGTTCAAACTCTGCTTCCAGTGTGTCATCCTGAATATTTACGAATAAAGTGTCAATTGTCGTTAACATCCGTGTTGGGCTGATATTACTCCCACACATCCAGAAATAATTTTCGTAACAATATTGTTAAATTCATATCGTATTTTAAAGTATTGAGAATATTTATTTATTACAATTTTCCTTTATATTTACTTTATAACAACAAAACCCTCGTTAACAAGAAGTGAAAAGTTTAGTCCTGTCATGGATTTGTCTCCTACGAGTAAACTAAATACGAAAGGAACACAGTATACAAAGTTAGTGAATGAATACAATAGAGAATGAATACAAAGTTATACTTTACGCAGGAAAAGACGGACAATAAAGGATGCAGACAGAAAAAGATGAGTAATAAAGAATTAAAAATTATATATAATCTAAGTATGAAAAAAAAGAGGCGAGTGATGTGATATATTTGATATATTTCATTCATAATAATGAATGAAATATATCATTCACTATACTAATGAATAAATATTTATTCATTATTTCATTCATAATAATGAATGAAATATATCAAAATTGTGCTATAAGTTGAAAATGATGCTTACAAAATTATGCTGGTTAAGAAATTTCTTTCTTGAGAATATTCAATAGGGGGTGGGAGTGGTGAAGAAATGGTTGGTCTAAATACTGTTAGAAGTGCGAATTCTATTCTTCAAAACGATATTGCCTTGGGGTCATATTCATCACTAGAAGAAATATATTTGACTTGAAAACTCTTATAGTTTATGTCAATTTCAGTGTATGTAACAAATTACATTTAATTTAGTAGATTAAAATGTTTTAATGTAATTATAGTTGACTTTATTTAACTCGGAGAATAAAAAAAAATAACTTTATGACTTCCCTACCTCTTCTTTTATTGTAGCATTTCAAGATGATGCATACGTGTATGGGATAGAAATTGCCGAATCCAAGGTCAGTCTGAATGTATG
Organism: Nephila pilipes; assembly: GCA_019974015.1. Classification (NCBI taxonomy): domain Eukaryota; kingdom Metazoa; phylum Arthropoda; class Arachnida; order Araneae; family Nephilidae; genus Nephila; species Nephila pilipes. The sequence goes on from BMAW01091145.1 coordinate 186,236, forward strand.
TTTGTATATATATATTAAAATACGCGATAAAAAATGTTATCAAATTAATGCATTGATGTTCTTGCAAAATAGATTGATACAATTTTGATGATAAATTTTATCTAGTTACTATCAGTTGAACGCAGTCATATTGAGAATTTTTTTTTTCAGAAAAAATAATGAAATTAAGGGAATAGTTCTACTTTTTTTTGTAAAATACAGCGAGATCGTTAGTTATTTTGCGATTATTACCGCAAGTAAAACATTCTTAAAAGGCGGGAGAAGGGTATAAAAAAACTTAAAACTTTTTTGTTTAAGCAGTTTATTTATATTTTAACATATTTTTTCTTCTGTTTTTATAGCAATTTACATCTCTTTTATCCGTTTTTTCCGGGCACGAAACTTTTTTTGGCGACTGATATAACACCAAGAAAACATTGCCTGTAATTAAATATGCTCTAACAGTTCATAAATATGTCATTTCTTATGGACAAATGTATTTTCTTTAAAATATCTTTTTCTCTAGATTTTTGAAACTTATGAGCTGAAAACAATTTTTTCTGTATCAATGATTAATAAAAAGCTACATTTTATGGTAGAGTGATACTCACCTTTATATATATATATATATATATAAAATTGATACTATTACGTATAATAAACTAAGTTTCTCAGAAATGTGATTATTTTTAATCTTCCCCTTTAAAAATTATTATTTTTTATATGTTTTTATTATTATTAAAATTTAAGTTTTTATGATAGTGGAGTTTCATTTTGTTTGAAAGTAACTGATAAATTAGATAAAAAAAAAAAAAAAAAAAAATTATGTAATTGATTATATACTCTCTAAGATAAATGAAAATCAACGCACCATGAAGATATTTTTATTTGCGACAAAATAGGTGATAGAGATTAACATACTTAGAAAAAGTAATAAGTAAATTTCAAGTAATTGGACGATTTATTCTAAAGTTTTATCGGTGTGAATTGAGGAACTCAATAAGGCGTTTGTTCATCTGTAGCCTGGTTGCAAAGAGTGGCATAGACAAAGTCCCTGGATGATATTTTACAAGATTTCTTGCCAAATAATTTCCAAATGTTGTGCAAAATCGGTAACATTCAGGAAAGTTTGCGCCTTTCCACCAGGTTCCAAATGTGTTAAATGAAGAAGTGGCCGGGCAACCCATAGCTGACAAAGTAAGTGTTCCCCGAGATTGATGTCAATCCATAGTAAGGTATGTCGTACGTGGTTAGGCATTAACTTGTTGAAAAGCAAGTGAGACGGGGGGAGGGACTACAAAAAGAACGGCTACACTGTCGTAGAACTTTGTCTACGCACCACTATGTTGTAAGTGAGCCGCGATTGACACGCAAATGAGTTGCTATTAAAAAGAAATGACAATCACACTAACGCCTGGTTCGTCAGTGCGGAAGTTCGATACCAAGGTCTGTACGTTGCTTTGGATGTCTTCAGATAAGTCTACGCAGTTCATTAGGGCGTAGTTGGAAATAAGACGTAAGACTATTCTACTCTAGTTAAAGCAGTTCCAAGATGATCCACTGTAATCGGATTTGGTTGCATACGGACCAGAGGGTAAGCAGTGTAACTTCGACGCGAGCGTAGATTCCTGGCCGTTTACAGAGAGTTATGGTCTGGTGTACCATTTCTTGTGATAGAGCCGCGATCCCTTTGCTGGACAATTATATTTCACATTTATTACAAACTCCACATTTATTGACGAAATGTTACATTGCCGTCCTTTTTTTTTTTTTTACCATCCCACATATTTTTAGCGAAATAATGCCTGATCACGCACGACATGCTTTGTTATGAATTGTCTTCAAGCTTGCCGAACACTCCCTTGGTCAACTAGGTAGCATGATTTGTCTTATATATAGGACTGATAGAGTGGTTGGTTTTATGAATTTTAGGAATCGACTCCTCGTGGGATATATTGTGCCAAACACAAGGCAAAGATATTACCATTTTTCTAGATAAAAAAATAAAATTGAAGATCTGGGTGAAGTTTAATAAAGTTAGATGTATGGAGTAAAACTAATGACACGTATGAAAGTAAAATTATTTGGTCGGGGCAGTGCATCTAGCAAAACATCAATTGGATATTTTTAGACTTAAGGTTTTGAATTGTTTATAATGTTTCATTGATTAAAGGATGATATAAAGTTTTTGATGACTTAACGATTCCAATGCTCTCATAGAATCCAGGAAGAATATGAAATTTTCATCGAGTCGACTTGACGAACTTGTTAACACCTTAGGAATGGCAGATATCTCAGCGGCGAACACAAAACCAGAGAGATGAAGTTGAAAATTGTGAGTTGAATTATGCATTTAATATGATGAGCCATCAGGATTTGGCGACTTAGAACCACCAGTGTAGATAAAATCAGAGTATTGCTCTGCAAAGTCATTAAAATGCTGAATGTAAATATTTCGTGCAGTATCACATTTCATGAAAAATTTTAAAATCAAAACTGTTCGAATAAGGATAAAGGGAATTGATAAAAAATGCTAAGTTATTCCAGAATATTACCGTTTTAGTTAGATAGTTTGCAAGAAATATCACAAGACGTCATCCAGTAGGTTTGTCAGTCTGTTACGTCAGGTGACGACTTGCATTCAGACTAGAGGTAGACATATGACTAAGGTGACCCGATTTTAACATTCGAAAAGCGGGACACTATTGACGGGAGGGGAGGGGGAAGGGTTGATTAAAAATTTGGTACCTAAAAAATATCTACCTTTGGTACCTAAATCATCTGAACAGCATTTTTGTTGACATCACTTGTTCAACTAGCACTAGCACGCAGTGCAATGTGTATCGTATGAGAGACAGTTACAAAACTCAATATGCGAAGGCGTTACTTCGTGGACGACCAACAAACTCCTTACACCCTGATCCTTCTCTCTAAAATTCCCCTCCGTTTCCAATTCTTGTATAAGATGTAATTCCTTTACAACAATGTTCCAAATGATGCTAAATCGCTAGCGGAACATGTCGCTAAAAGAATAAAATCTGTGGAAGTTTACAAAGTGTTCTTTCTTCATTTTACAGAAACAAAATGTTTTAGTCGCTAACTAATGCCGAAAAATGACACTGTTAATTAAGTCCAAACAATGGTAAATCTAGCAACTGATCAATGCGAACTTTGATAATCAGTTCCTGATAATCAGTTCTCAACAATTATTTTTATTATTAAAGTGTAACATTGTAAAATTTACAAAAATAATATAAAGCTCATATCCTGATGAAATAGCTACATGGAAGCAGAAAACCGTATATTCCCTTCCTGTTGTCTCGCAGTTCCCTAGCTTGTCGTGCATTATTTCTAAAAATCGGGACTTTCTTAAAACCCAGGGGGACGCGGGATAAATTGTTAAAAATCGGGACTGTCCCGCTAAAAGAGGGACGTCTGGTTACCTTACATATGTTATTTACTTCCTCATTTGTAATGATTGAATTATTCTGAATCATCCAATTATCCTGAAGTTGTAATATTTTAAAAAGAAAAAAAAGTTGGAAAGGTATGTTCCTAAACAACTAATAAGAAAGAGAATCTAATTGTATGAAAACGAGAGGAAAAAAAAAAAAAAATGAAAAGGATAAAAAAACTCTACAAAACATATTAAAGTACAAAATAAAACCTGAAAAAGTTGTAAGCAGTGAGAGAAATAAACCTAATAAAAGTAAGAAATGGGCTATAGCATTTGAAAATTCTGAATCTGGCTGACGACAGATTTGAAGGTTTAAATTAGTTTTATAGGCCCAACATTCATCTATAGAAAAATCGAAAGAACATAAAATATTTGAAGAAACATTTGATCAAATCAAGGAAATAAATAAATATATATAGAGAGGAATACCCATTTATGGAACAAAGTGTAGGAGGTGTTCCGCAACTCACTCCAAATCAGTACTTAAATCTCACGCAAGAAAATTTGGACACTACATATTCTAACAAGTATAACTATTTATTAAAAACGTTTAAATCGAAGAAAACATTAGCCCATACACACACAAGACGAGATCTGACAGCCAATAAAATAAAAAAAAATCCGAAATGAAAGAACCGGGTAACTTCCTCTGTGATTCTTCTCTCTTATTCCTTGAATTGTAGAACTTTCTGCGGACGTCTAAGCTGCGGAGCCTCCTTCCAGCCCAAATATATAAAGCTGCGAAGATTACTTTGAAAGAGGAGGTTTTATATACATAAAAAAAGATATTTAACATGCTGCTGATCAGCGATTTGTGGAAGAGGAGGCAGGGAAAGGAGGTGGGGAACCATTAGGAATTCATCTTTCTTCTTGGTTCTGCTGTAGGGATGATCTTGCTTTCCAGTGCTACTTTATATAGAGGTAGCAGAAGGATTACAATTTACTTCGAGAGGTTTGCTTTGCTAGAATTACCGGTTCCGTCTCGTAATGCTAGAGTGACTGCAATCTTGAATGGAGAGTGGGCGCAAGTCGCCTCAAAAGCATAAAGGAAAGAACAATCCAATATTAAAATAAGATTGCACGCACGCACACACACACACGTACGTATATACACCATTCCAATTTAACTTATAGTTTATACAATCACGCGCTCGTTAAATCTGCCAAAACAGCATGTCCCCCTACACTTTGAAGTAGTAGGGATAATCCCTACTAGACTTTTTGTCTGTGCCGCTGAGATCTGTGCAGGTCCCTCCATCCCATATCACATGATCTAAAGAAATCACTGCATATAAATTCAAGCAAAGTAAATTTCTCCCTCTTTCGCTTTGGCAATGAAGGTAAAAAGTTGTGTCTCTGCAAAAATCTGTATTCTGTAATGTATTGAATTGAATGGACGTTGTTTGCGCTGCGTTCATCGCCACGTGTAATCGACTTTTTCTCATTCAACATGAATGAATAGATTTTTTTTGGATAATTCGTCAAATTTGGATTGTTATTTCTGCCAGGATTGTAGAAGTATGACCTTTTACTCATGCATTAAATCTATGTCACACACACACACACACACACACACACACACACACACACACACTGTATGTGTGTGTATACACACTTGTAAATGTATATCTGAAATTTTCTACTATTTGATAAGTTTGTAGGCCTATGTGAATCGTGAGGCGACGCTAAATGCATTGGTACGGTTCTTTTCTTTTTCGTCAGATGTCAGTAATCGTTTGTCATGCTCTCGGAAAAAAAAATCTTCCATTACCATTTTTTTTAATAAATCGTTTGGTATGTTTTTTTTATTTGAAGCTTGGAATCAGTTTGCGGAACAAATAAATGGTTTTCTATACCGTCAACAGATGGCAGTGGTCGAATTGAGTAAACAGTTTAAAATTTTCTCTCTATATATAATATGTGTGTGTTTTATCCCGCGTTTTTTCTTTTCTTATCCAGTTTGGAACCATCGATCATTCTTCTGAGTGACGTGGCTAACAGAAATACAAATATCTTGAAATGGAATTGCTCTTTTTTCAGAGCTTTATCATTTTTTCCTCTACTTTTTCCGAAAAAATTTCACTCTGAAATGGATCTCTTCGACTGTGGTAAACTCGGAGTTTTTGAAAAGCTTTAATAATAAAATGGTTTTGAAATTGTTCAGTCAAACATCAATACGGGAAAAGAGCAAGAAACATTAAAAAAATATTAAAAGTTTGACGGGAAAAATCTGAACCAAAAGGCAAGCAACTGGAAAATTAAAAAAATAACAATAAAGCACAAAAATATTTTCGAATGTTTCTTTCGTATTGATGGCTTATTTTATTTATGCCAGATAATGTTTTTATCAATGGAAGTTTTTTGACACTAAGTAACTTTAAAAACTGTTTCATGTTTTTAAAGCACTCTGTTAGTTCATAGAATGTTTTAAAGCAAAATAATACATATATCTTGG
>BMAW01091145.1:197126-229093 GCA_019974015.1 Nephila pilipes
TATATATATATATATATATATTGTTCTCAGCTTTTGTTTTGAGAAAAAGTGACTAGAAGATATCACAATGTGAGATTTATCGGAATCTATGGCTTGGCATATTATCACAAGACTTCATCAAGTATTCTACGGTTTTAGAGGCCCAGAAGTAAAACAACAACTTCTACTCTATTAAAAGTAACATGGCATTGGATAAAAAAACATATGGTGACAAAAGCATTTGGAAGAAACAGAATAGGTGGATGTGGACTGAGTAAGATAAACGAATTTGATAGAAATGAGACGTTCTGTGTAAACGCGAAAGAAGCTTACCAGACAGTATTGGAGTGACAAGTCATGTCATTTCAAGGCCTGGAAATGAGAAAATGTTAGATACCGACCAATGCAAGGTCGTCTGTCTGTTACTGCAGCAATTGATGACCGATATATCCTGTTAACGGCTGGTCAAGACAGAACAGAAAATACTACTCAGCTGAAAAAGCAGTCGCTTTTGCAGTAGGACGTAGGGTGTCAAGCCATACAGTCCAAAATAGGCTTCATCGGGTTTGATCTCTATGCATGTAGACCAATGGTGTATATTTCGTTGACCTTAAGACACTATATGAAATGAAGAAATTGGGCTGTTGAGCATCGAGATGAGGGACTGCGTGACTCGAAACAAGGGCTGTTTACTAACGAGTTCGATTCAGACTTGAGAGTGATGCCCGACTTGTTTCGGTATGGAGAGAAAGGAGCATATGAAATAATCTTACATTACCTCGGTAAAGATCGGATTACAGATGAGGTGGATTAATGGTATGGTCTGGAATCTGTAAAGTTGGTCATATGGACCTGAATATCATTCGGAATGGCAACTTCACGGCCAAAGATATGTAGACGAGATAGTGAGACTACAAGCCGTACTTTCCGCTGCAGCCATTGGTGGTTCCTTTCATTTAATGGAGCATAATACCAAGTCTTGCACCGCTCTGATGGATAATAAGCATGATGCTGAAACAATACAGTGTATGGAATAGCCAGCATGCTCTCCTATCCTAAATCCGAACGAGCATGTTTCGGACACATTCGCACGACACATAGCAGTGAGACTAAGACCTTCTTTTTCTATCCGGGACTTTAAGATTTCAATTCTTCTGAAGTAGAACAATATTCTTCAAAGTCTTATCGATAACCTCACCGCATCCATGTGAAACAGGTGTGCTGAGTCTTAGCTGTACAAGAGGACCACACTCAATATTAAAATTTCTGCATGAATTCCAAACAAAACATTATTTTTGTCATTTGTAACCAAATTGCTGCCATGCAGCATCTTTTCATGTTCCATCCATTGTTTCAAAAAATTTAAGCTCCCACACAATTTTTTGCATCGTCTTTTTCGTATTGTATTTTGTTACACGTGTACTCTCAATTTTATGCCCATGTATGGCAGCCTCACATAGTTTTTTTTAACTTCTTTGCTTATTTCTCTAATTTTTTGATTAGCATATATATATTGTTGCGAACATTAGTTGATACTTCTCTGCAGCGCTTCTCTTATAGAGGAAAAGAGTGATTTACAGATATGTCACTAGGGAACAAAAGATAGTATAACCGATGACCCCTTTGCCTTGGCGACGGATTTGGCGATCATTTGGTGGCGAGATACTAAGTGTAGCTAAGTGAAAAATCGAGTGGGGAGAAAGTTACTGACTTTTCGTGAATTTTTCTATGTGACGTCACGCTTGGCCGGAAAGGTATGAATATGTCAAGAGCTACAGTCAGATAAATTAGTCTGTGAACGAAGAGGAATCGATCTGTGTACGGAACCAGTTTGTGAAGTCTGCTTTGTAGACGAATCGGAATCGTGGACAGGGGGAATCGTGGCTAAGGAAATCTGCTAGAAGTTCTGCCTGAATCTAGCGTAACTATGGAGAGTCGAACTTGAGGAGATCGATCGGGGTTCGACCGAACGCTGTTGGCACTTGAAGGGGAGCCTGCTGGGTGAATTAGCGAAGAAGCGACTTGTATCTGCTGGGATTCATCAGAGCCTGCCCTGGATGTGCAGAATATTACTGCGGAGGCTGTCTACAGTGATGAGTAATAAGCTGGTTAGTTGAATGTTGCTGTGTAATAACTGTGACTGTAATTAATGTGTTTTATTTCTATATCTGTGTCATTAAATTGTGCAAGTGCAGTATATCTGTTATTGTCCAAATTGTACGACCTGTGTGCTGTCTTGAAGACTTAAGAATAAATCGTCATTTGTGTTATCTTCCAAGTTGGTATTGATTTTCAATCCATGCACATTCCCGCACAAAAACTATTTTCGTAACAATATCGCATAACCAGTTTCTGGATTTCATCCTCTTCTACCACCTGATGGGCTAAGTACTGCACCACGGCAGTTTTGATATCATGCTTGTAACGGCACTGATCACCTAAATACTTTTTCAACTGGAGAAACAAGTTTTATATATATATAGAATCCTAACTACAGAAATGGGGTACATGGTTCGTTTTAAAGATGTCTAGGGTGTTTCTGAATTCAATAACAAAGCGGATTTTTAGAAGATGACATTTAATTAAAACATATATTATTGTACAGTATTTACTAAGTTAAAATAGAACTATTGGTTATACATATTAAAGATCTATCAGAGCGCACGTCTTTCTCTGTTGGTCGCACTCTTCCATCTGCCGTTACTCCCTTAAAAAGAAGTCACAAAGTAAAACTCCAGCTCATGGCGCCATCTAGTGTTTAAAGGCGTCTTAAAATGTAAAAGCATGAGCCACATGGTCATTTCAATGAAAAGTGGAGTATTTGAGGTTATCAAAAGCAAAATGAAGGATTAATATCATAATACTTAATAGCACTTGAGGGTAGCGTCAGCGGTCCTCAAAGCTAGCATCAGAGCTTGTATCAGACACATGGCTGATGATGGAAGTTAAACGCTCTGTAGAAGGATGATGAGAGTGTTTTTTCCCAATGGATGATGAAAACAGAAGCTGATTTCTCATTGGTTGCTGTGGGAGGAAGGCTAAGAGAAGGTCTTGGAGGAATTTTTTTTTAATTTCTTGGCCGGTTGAGATAGTGATAAGAGGATGTTATCCTATTGGCTATTGATTTGTGGAAGGGAGTGTCAGTATTAGCTGCCCCAGAAGAGTTTAATTTTCTAGGAGGAGTATGGATGGAGCGAATATTGTGCAGGATACATGGATGATTCTGTAACTAAATTTCAGAATTTAAAGAAATTTAGCAAAAAATAAAGTCGAAGCATTTTTCAGAGATATTTTTTTAAAAAAAGAAACTGAAATTAAGGGTTTGATAAGAATCTAGTGAAATTCTTCTTGGTCTTTTTGATTGAGGAACAAAAAGTACTTACATTTTAAGAATCGCTTTCATGTATCTTATAATTTTTATTTTGTAAGTTGTCCAAAGAAAAATTTTTAATACTTGCGGTCGTGTTAAGTATACTTAATTGGTTTACTTTGGAGGCATGACAAGTATGATATTTTCGTTCCATTGTGTTAGCTGAGTGGGTTGTACAAATGATTTTTGCTGATAGCATGTTTGACACCATTATTTTAGCAATTCAATTAGGTTTATAGGATTGAAAAAAATTATTTGTTAGAATAATGATTGGAAAAAATCCCTACATCTTTTGCTATGTAACAAGATATGATGAATGTACAGACTTCTAACCACTGCAAAAATTTCAATAATCCTAGAATCGTTGGAATGGAAAATTCTGACCCAGATGTTGAAAGTTTGTCTTATCAAACCCGTTTATAATGGATTCCTACTAAGGTGCTAATTTTCTTTCTTGAGTTTCTAAGTAGGAAAGGGATGGAATGATACAGTTGTAACATGTTCTCGCGAGCTTTTCATTTCAACTAACCTTTTGGACTATTTTATTGCGCTGTTTCAATTGAGAATCTAGAATTGTGAAATAATCGTGATATATAAATTAGTATTACTTAAAAAGCGCATTGAATAGGAAATTATGAGGTAGAGAGATTGGAGGCCGATGTCATGGAGAGACGTAGGGCCGAATTCAATCAACTTACAATTCCACTAACACTCATATAAAACCAAATAATTAAAATCGTTAACAGTTACACTGGCAAAGCCCTTAAGACTAGAGTAAATCAAAAGTTGGGAGCGCCTTGCTGCGGGGAACGTGCTCCATTGCACTTGTAACGTGCTGAGTTTGCGCGCTTTTTCACTTTGGGACAGGGCCCGGCTACCTGCAAGCCCACATCCCTAAGGAGCACAAGGGGCCTGATGAGACCTCCCAGTTATGTTGAACTTCCAATACTGAAGGAGTTCACTTGATGAGCCTCCCCGAACTCGATTATCTTCCTGCACACTTTTCTTCGGACCTGATGGACCTGGAATCAAAACAGCAGCCGGCAACCAAGGTCAACTCTTTCTTCTCCATGAGGTCGAAATAGCACCAGACACCGGAAGCGAATCTGCGACGATCGGGCGCAAGATGAATGTTGAAAATAATATAGTTCGGAAACAATTGTAACGTCCCGATATCACTTACTTCACTTTCCATCATAGTTCATAAATAATATGATAAATAACAGAGTGACGTGTTATGAACCGATTCCGTCAGCAATATATTTCAAACAAAAACCTATTAATTTTGTAACTCCCAATAATGCTTCTCTAACAATTTTTTGACGCCTCTTCAGTAATTTAAATTTTTAACTTTTTGTACATCAGAAGATGTATCACATTAGTGTGACGTGAACCAGAACGAATGAGGTATTGGAATATACTCGTAAACCAAAATTTATGTAGTAGAATATTTTTGAGAAATAATATAATAGCATTTATCCCTATCATATTAAAAACTGAATCGGATATATGAACACATATTCTAAAAGTAATAGGATATAGGAACACATATTCTGGAAGTTATTGGATATCGGAACATATATTCTGAAAGTAATAGGATATTGGAACATATATATTTTGAAAGCACACACACACACACACACGTATCAAAAGTTCCTATACGCGTCTGATCTAACGTTTAATATTATAACGTTTAATACACACGTTATTAATAATATGGGGCTTAAGTCCTTAATATGCTTATAGATGAGAGTTCAAACATACTCATAAACTCTCCATGTTCACTCCTAAAGCTCCTTATCCAGCGCAGGCATGTGATACAGATATCTCCCAACGATAATTTCAGTTAACTATCTTTATCACTAACTAAATTATCGACTAACGTACTAAACGTTTCACTGCTTAAATGCATTTTCTTAATTCCATTAATTACACTTCAATAATTCTATTCCATTCTACATAAATCACGCATTTCATTTACTGGGAGAGATCTTCAATTTAAAATACATAATTTAAAGTCCCAAAGTAAGTTGAAGGGAAAAACGTGATAGAGCTCGCGTAATGCAGTTTGATGCAGTATAGAATTTATCTTATGAAAAGTTTCGTGTTTGAAATAACGTTTCTCTTTAAGCATTTGATGGATTGAAACCAAATTCCTATAAAGGTTAGATGTCTTCCGAAAAAAAATGACCGAAAATTGAGTTAAATCACTCACATTTTTGAAACAAATATGTGGTAAGACTTAACAATTGATAAAAATTAACCGAATTTAAAATTCACTCAATTAATGCAATAAAAAATGTCTGCATGTTGAAATTCATTCAAACGAATTTTGATATTAATTTCTCTAGATGACACAAACCTGAAGTAGTGATATTTTTCTCGTATATGAAAGAGATTTACAAGTTGTTTTTTCTTACATGTATTTTGAAAATTTGCCTTACTAATATTCTTACTCAAATAATACAGCCATCATTTTTAAAAATAATGTTTACTTTTAAAACAAGTGTTGCTTTATTATTTATCTATTCATTCTTTGTTGTGATTACTTGGAATATTGAATACTTGAGAACCAGTTTCTGGAAAACATTCCTTTCAATGGCATTTTTAAAAGTACTCTTTAAAGATTTCCTTTGCTTTCATTCTGCAGAATTACGTAATAAAGATTATGCAAACAGGCTCAGAACGAACTCAATACAAATAAATAGCCTAAAGTTAGTTATTCTCTCATAAGAGGATTTCTAGAAATTTTTCGTCCATAAATTCGATTTTAATTCTTATTCTTCGTATCATTGTGAAGATTTTGGAATTGTTGACTTTAAATTCTACCGATCAGATTAAAGTCTTGGAAAGTTTATTTCACTCTTAGCGTAGATTCATTAAAAAACAAAGTAAAATAAATACAAAGTTAAAAAAGGTTATAAATAGAAACATTCATGGCATTTTTCATTTCACTCAAAGTGAAATTTTTCACTTCACAGTGAATCACAATTTTTGAATTTTGATTTTATTCAATTTTTACTTGTTCTTTTTCTACAAAAAAAATTTGAACCAAATGATTCTTGTAAAACTTTTCTATATATGCATTGTGACGTTTTAATTTGATGTTTGTTAAGCGTTTCGAGAGCCTAAAGACTTAAAAAAAAATGATATGAATCGAATGTGAATTTGAAAACTGTAGATTTGTTTTGTACAGCTGACTGCAAAATTTAACACAAAATCTTTCGAATTATATGCCATGGAACAAAATAAAAATTGATAAGCCTATATATTCTAACGATGTAACTTATTGTATTGAATTATATATAAATATTTTTAAGCAGGATGAAGTGTGCAGAACTGAAGATGGAATATCGAAAAATGGCCTTTTTGATAATAATAATTTTAAGCATCTACTTTTGCTATGTGAAATGATTGGAAAGGACATTTCATGAATTATTTGCAAAAGAGACTAATTTAATTTATGAGTTTTTTGCTGTACGCGTGTGACGAAAATAAAATATGCGCAATTTTTGAACTTGTCCTTCTTTTAATAAATACCGTCAACTTTTTCATAGTGAGTTGTTTTCATACTAATATCTGATGAAAATTCTAAATTAATTTTGCTTTATAAAAATGAAAAGAGGCGAATAAAAGAAATTATTAATTAGAAATTTGGATTATTAGTTTTCAGTAATAGCTATCTATTTCGGAAATCGAATGTTTTCAACTTACTTAAGATCTTTAATCACGTGATAAATTAATTATTCGAAATCATAATATTCCCCCCCCCTTTTAATGTTCAGTTAGTCCTAAAATATACAGAGAGGGGCTATAACTACCAAGCAATCAAAATTTTAAAATTCATCACTAGAATTGATTGGTTTTATTAACGTCGCACTAGAAGCAACACGAGGGCAATTGGCGATAGACCTCGTAATTTTGAACCTCGGTCAAGTTACGAGGATGGCACCTCAGGTGTTTTCTCCCCCTCTTAACTTCTACTCCAACGGGGAGACTTTGAGCCTCGACAGATTTAACATGTAACACATCGATCAATAACTCCAAAGACTAACCCAGAGATGGCGCTCGTAGTAAACCAGTAACCAGGTCTTTCTAGAGTACCAACCTTTGCTTGAAACGTGTCAAAATTTTAAGTCGATCGGACCAGGAAAAAGGTTTTTTGAAGTGAAGTGAAAAAGGTTTTTTCCAAGTGGGTGCCGCGATTGCTTTCGATGGAACAAAAACAGCAACGAGTCGATGATTCAGAAAGCTGTTTATCGCTATTTACTCGCAACAAAAAAGATTTTTTGCGGGAAAAAAAAAAAAAAAAAAAAAAAAAAGATTTGGAAAAGCGTTGGAACGATTGTATCACCCTAAAAGGTGATTAACAAAAGGTGTTATGTTGATGAATAGAAAAAAAATTTTGCAAAAAAATGTTGTTTTCAATTTTAGACTCGGGAGTTATTGATCGATGTGTTATCAGCTTCAGTTACACGGCGAGTCTTTTGTGGCATCAAGGCTCGAACACATGACTCGACGAAAACCACCAGCCGCGATTCCACGACAATGGCCACTAGGCCACCGCGGCCTCACTATGCATATTCTTGAGAAGTCTCTGAGAAAAAAAGTTTTGTTCAGCTAAGTCATAACTTTATCACTTAATATGTGATAAAATTATGACTTAGCTTCGGGAAAAAGTGTAAATGTATGAAATGTTTCTAAATATTAAATGCTCAGTATAATAAAAGTATATCAAGATATTTTTGCCTGAAATTTTCTTTCAAGACTAGATCAGATACTTTGGCAAGGAAGTGAAAGATGCCTTCGTGTTATATTGTCGCGTAGATGTTTTAAAAGGTTGAATTTAACACACAATCTATATATTAAATACGTAGTTTATCAACTAACTGGGAGAGCTGCTACACTTGACTGAGAACCTCCTCAGACTGAGAATACATGGCTTTATATACTGCAGTAAAATATTTCAGAACACTGCTCGGGAAACATAAAGAATATTTTGAAAGGATTTAGAAATTTTAATGAAAAACTAAGCAGGACGTTTACTTAAGAGTTTTCAATGTTACCGGTTCTGGGTTTTGAACCGGGTAACTTTTTAGAATTTTTACGCGTTGGAGCTAATCTCGGATAATTTGCCGAATTATGGTTACTAGAACCGTTTCTTCAGTTACAGAGGACATCAGTTTGACGTTAGGTAGCCCTTCGAATTTCTATCAGTTAGTTCGTGTCTCTTTCATTTCTTCTATGTACTGATACTATTTCACTAAATTTTACATCGACTTGAGTTCCTTAGTTAGGAGGGCTCGGTGAAAATCCTCAGCAATAACTTTCATGAGATGGAACACTTTTTCATTCTCTGGTATTTGAGGATTCATTTCATGACAGAATCTCAGAACGCTTTGGATGTAGGATTGTGTGCTTTCACCAGAATTTTGTGTCCTTCAATTATATAAGTTTATTCTCGGCTCTCTTCATTAATCGTCTACGGTCAACAAATGTTTTGGCGAGTTTCGATTTAAATTGATCCCAAAATTTAAAAAATTCACCATTATTCTCAAATAACACTCGTGTCGTTCAGTCCAGAAAACTCACACGTTTGCAAGGCAAACAATTCCATCCCATTTATTATAATTACCGACACGTTCATACACCTTAAGTACTTGTTTGGATCTTGTTCATAGTCTCCGTGAAACACAGAGGGATTTCTGACCTGTCACATATAAGGTGTAAAATATATATAGACAGCCCTAAATGAGACTTACTTTATAGGCGATAACTGCTTACCGCAGTTTGGGATCTGGGATGTAGCAGTCGTTTTATTTGAGGGCCTCCACTAAACTGCTGAGCAGCAGGTCGAATAGATGAAGCAATACATATCCGTATAACTTAGTTTATTAACAAATTATCGGAGCAACTACACTTGGCTGAGAACTGCCCAAGACTGAGAAAATATGGTTTTTATACATTACAGTAGAACATTCCTGTGCATTGTGCTCGGGAAACATAAAGAATATTTTGAAAGGATATAGAAATTATAATGAAAAACTATGCAGATCGCTTACGTGAGAGCTTTCAATGTTATTAGTACTGGTTTTGAACTAAGTAACTCCCGTTCTGTAGAAGAGCGTTTTACCTCGGCGCCATTGGTGCTTGCGAGTTTCGAGGCAATATTTGCACTGCACGTGCGTCAAAGCTTAGATTTTCGCCAGAGAGGTATGGTGTTAAAAAAAATACTATATTCTGAAGTATTATTTTGATTTATATGCATACTAAAGGAATTAAAAAATAATTGAGAAAATAAGATGAAATTAAACATATTTTAAAACAG
Source organism: Nephila pilipes (assembly GCA_019974015.1). NCBI lineage: Eukaryota > Metazoa > Arthropoda > Arachnida > Araneae > Nephilidae > Nephila > Nephila pilipes. The sequence goes on from BMAW01091145.1 coordinate 206,804, forward strand.
TTATGGGTAAATCATTTTTGTCACGATACACAAAATATTTTTGAAGCATTTCATTCTTTATCCAGCTTCTTTCATGTTATTCGTGGCAGAGAAAAGGGACAAAACCATTTCAATATTACAAGGAACTGGATTTTAAAATGTATGCTGTCTTTGTGATGTATTTTCTTCGTTAACTCCACAGACATCTTAAAGTCTAATCAAATAGTCAAAAAGTTAAAATTTCCAATTAAAAATCCATAACAGAAAGACAATGAAACTTATTATCTAATAAAGAATACGCAAGATCGCTCTCTCTTTCGAATCTTTTTTAATTCAGTTAATCACAGTTTATACTCTAATAATAAAGTCTTAGATTACCAAATCACTCGTTTTGATTCCCACACTTCTTGTTTTTCACAGATTCAACTCTTATTCTTCTAACCAGGAGTCTTTTCAACCCAAACGATTAAAGGCGATGATTCAATCCGATTTATAAATATATATCAGTTTGTCATTATCCTCTAGCACCCTTCTCTTTCCTTTCAATTCTGTTTCGCTAAAATATAACAATCCTTAATTCAATTCATTATAATTCTTATCATCATCTAATTTACCTAAGCACGTTTCATTTGGGTTGACAAGAAGTTGTAATTGCATGCATTCCAACTTACACAAAGTCCCTGAGGTTAAATGAAGAGAAAACCATGAGTAGCCCAATTTCACATATTTTCAGAGAATCAAGCAACAAAAGCAATGAGCAAATTATAATTAGTGATTAAATTTATCCTATAAAGTTTGAAAATAGATTTTTTTTTCTATGCTTATACAAGAAAAATATCTATCCACTGCTCCTTTAAGTAATCTTAGAAATCAATCCTTATCATTTCGAAAATCCAGATTAAGGCGCGATGAATTCTAGGGAGCTTACCTTGAAAGCAGGCATAGTACGTAAAATGTCATTTCCACCTCTGTTTGTTTCAGTTTTTAGAAAATCTCATTTTTCACCTCAGTCACTTTTATTGTTTTACTTTGAAAGCAAAGATAAGAACTGAGCAGGGTGTCTATGTTAGGGCAATTTGTAAGATTTCGATACATTTCTTTTAAAATTAATGTCCTAAATTTTGAAATAAGTCATTAATTGTGACAATTTGTAATTCATAATCTTCACAATTTTTTAGCCACCCAAAATTATTTTAGTTGAATCACTTTTGGAGTACCAGATTACTTTTCAATTTTTTTTTCTCTCGCTTCAATTTTATTTACAGTTAGCTGATATAATATTCAATTTGAAAATTTATCGTTTACTTTAATTTTATTTACATGTAGATTAAATATATTAAATTTAATTATTTATCGTTTGCTTTAATTTAATAATATTTAGCCTAAATATATGCAATTTAATAATTTATCGTTTCCTTTAATTTTAATAATGTTTAGCTTAAATATATACAATTTAATAATTTATCGTTTCCTTTAACTTTAATATTGAAAAAGTTTACTATTATCTATTTCTCAATATTTCTTTGTTACTTTAATTCTTATATTTAATTGAGTAATTTAATAATAATTATATAAAAAAAAAAAAAAAACACCTTGGGTGGCTAAATCTGTTCTTTTCAAAACTTTGCATAGAACTTTTCTGATCTGTACAATTGCCTTATTTAAATAGGAATTTAAAATGTAATTTAATATTATTTATTCTATTGTTATTAAACAGCAAACACAATCATTTGTTATTAAACAACAAAAATACACTTAAATCATACAACTGTAACAAAAAAAAAAATCGTAATTTATGTATTTGTGCCTTTCCTCTTCCTTTTGCATGGTATTTTATTTACATGATTTTGCTCTTAAATGATTATTTTCTTAAATCAAAATAAAAATTTTCTGTTTTTTTATTCTTTTTTACAACGTTTTTCTGAATTTCACTTGGTGTTTACAACGTTTTTCTGAATTTCACTTGGTGTGTGTGTGTGTCATCAAATTTTCGATCGTTAATTTAATCAACTTCCCATCAAGCTAGAGCTTTGAAATTTTGGGAATCGTTCGTACTCGCCTAACAATGCAATATTTATTCGTTTGCGACAAGTTTTAACTAATATTTCAATAATTTTAATAAGTCAAAATATTCTTTCCTCGAGGCGCTTTTAGGATTGAGGGGAAAATTTCTTTCCCCCTCTGGGAGCACCGGGCACTCCCCACACCGCATGAGGTTATCGTAAACCTTTTGTACTCACAAAGGGGAGATACTATCTCCCCTTTACAATCTCCGAGATAGTAAGGGTTGCTGACTTTTAGTCAGTAATCATTCGCAAGAAAGAAAGTTTCCAATATTAGGCGCCATATCTTATCACAATAATTTTTTCTGAATTCTGGTTCCCATTTTTTTTTAATAGAATGACTTACAAATTTTCAAATGCATGTTTTGATTTTATGAGTATTATGAATTTTTTAATACACTCACAAATATCTCTTTTTTAGTATATTTTAAAGTTAAAAATAACTAACAGTTTTAACTAATTTTTCAATAATTTTCTCTAATAAACTTTGCCACCATATAAAAACGTTGTTTTTAAAAACGTTGGTTTTTATATCGAATTATTTTGCTTATTTCGCATTAAGCCATTCATAAATTAAATGAGTAAATATTAATGTAGCAATTGCATATATCCGAAATATCTGGCCTCCGATGTCACCAATTTTACAACGCCTTAAAGTAAATAAACCAAGATTAGCGAAGTATATAGTGTTGTAACATCTAAATTAGTGAAATAATACAGGCAAACGCGATGAATTTTTGGTTATAGTCGTGGATACTGTTGTTATACCTGTCAATATTGTTAGTTTATTTATTAATATATGTTAACTCGTTATTTTGAAAAATGGCATCAACAAAAATGTGAGGTCAAAAAACAAAGGATACATGGTGTTAGGCTCAAAAGATTGATATTACAATACATTATGATTATAATAATTATTATATTTAGTTTACATAAGGTATATTCACATTGTTTAAACATATACTTATTATTTTATCGCTCACTTTTATTTAAATATATCCGAACAGAATATTAATGTCTACTTTAATAACTTATCGTTTGTTCTTATTTTAATGCTTAATTTAATTATTGATTTTTTTTGAATCGACTAATTTTATTCTTTTTGTTGTTAATATTGGCAACTTCTTTCTACATTAGAATGTTTTGCTGAAAATGAAAATGCATTAGGAATTTGAAGGTATTTTCTTTTCTTTAAAATAATTATTTCAGTGGAGCCTGGGGCTGCGCTTACTTTACACTAATTAATATTCGTTTCGAATAATTACAATTTTTCGAGAACTTGACAGAAAAAAAACCCTTTAGCACATATTAAAATGAAATCAGCAAAGCCAACTTTAATTTTTTTAAAATTCTTTTTATTGTTTTTGTTTGTAAAGAATATTATTAGTTTATGTGTTAATTAATTGTTTGTCCAAAAAATTGTTAATTTGTGTTGAAGTTTTTTATTTTTAAAATTAAATTGAAAAAGTGTGAACATTAGAATAAATCATTGAACCAATCTCTTTTTCTTTCATATAGCCCTAATCACAGTTGTACACGTTTTGAATTTGCTCGATTTTTCGGTAAATCTATCTTCGTGTCACGAGATTTATGTATATTTAAAAGTAAAGTATATGTAAATCAAGAAATTAGAAAACAATACAGAAAAATGCTATACATCTTTTAAATTAGATATTATTAATTCAGTTTATTTAATGAAAAACCAAGTCCACCCAAAGATGGATATTCAGCTAATTAAATTTGAAAATTTAGGACTAGGATTGAATTGCGGAATTAAGCTAATTTTATGGTGTCAAATCTCACCCTTTCAATGACGAGTAAAAACAATGAAATTTTGCACAAAATATAAGAAATAAAGAAAAAATATTCTAGTAATAATCAAATAAAAATAATATAATAGTAATTGAATAATAATCCAATGTTGAATGAATATAACACATCATTTGTTATGAAAAAAAAAACATCACAAATTGTTATGAAAATGAAAAGAAGATTAAAAGATTAAAGAGTTAATTATCTCATAAATAATACTGCAAAAAATGATAAAGGAGTAAAGACACAAAAATAATTGAAATACTAGATGCTTTTGAATCTATCAAGAAATTCTATTTTAGTATAAGGGTTCATGTTATTTGTAATATGTGGTAAGATAATTTCTTATCTTTGCTTTGTTTTTTGGCATCGATTTCGCTTAAAATGCATGAAAAATAATAAAATGTTTGTTGTGTAGGGCAGCGATTCTCACTTTTTTTTGTAATGCTACGTTTTTAGTAACATAAAAATATGGCTTCCCACTCACAATAAAATAAATTTAAAAGACTTTTACTAGGCTATCACCGCCGTTAATTGATTGAAACGGCAGTGGTAGTATAGCGGTTATGGCCATGATCATGGCGGTGGTAGCCTAGTGGTATAGATTTACGGCCGTCATCGTTTCCTTCGAGTTGTGGGTTCGAGCCCCGATGCCACTAAAGACCCGACGTGTAGTGGGGCTGAGCACCTTTAAATCTTGTAGCGATCCCAAATCCTGCAATTGATGCTGTTTGGAAGAGTGGAGAGGTGCCAGGTCAATTGTTATCCTCGTCACTTGACTGAGGTTCAAAATTATGAGATCATCACCAATAACCTTCATGTTGCCTCTCATTGCTTATTTAATAAGCAATCACATCACTCACAATCACGTTAATTGATTGACTGTAATCTTCGTATTTGAAGAACTTGAAGAATGTTATGGCATACTTCAAGAATCTCGTACACATCAATGTGCAGCGGCACATATTGCTCTAAACCAGTGTTTGAGAATCACTGGTAATAATTTATAAGTAAATTAACATATATAGAATTTTCTTTATATTTATAAACACGATCCTTACAATAACTTAAAATATTATTTCAATTAATCATATTTGCTTATCTCTATTCTAAAAAACAGTTATTTGGTTTTGGATACTTCTTCTTTGTAATTAACACCTAATTAATATAAATAATAAGTATAATTTTTACGGCAGTGAAATATTATGTGTGTGTAATAGTATCAAAATCAGTAGAAACATACTAATGAACTACATGAAATAATAAAATTTAGAACATTGAATCTAAAGATAATTATTATACTAACTAAAATAACTATTATGTTAAGCAAAAAAACTTTTATCGTTATTTTCTCCTCGTCATTTTTTAACAAATAATTTTGTTAAATGTTGTTTGCCAAACTAATCTATTTACAGGTGATGATTGGCACGCATCAAAAGAAAGAAATAACGATGCATTTTTTTAGCAAATCCCCCAGCTGATGCTGGATGAATATTAGTTTGGGATGGTCCGTTATCGATTTAAAAAATGTTCCTGTCCGATATGATGCATCGATAAATTTAAGCTCCCTCCTCTTTATTGTGTTTGAAATCTAAAGCGCAATTTTCATGTTTTTACAATGGCTGACCTTTTCCAAAAAGTGTTATTTTTCTTTGTTTGTAGCAAAAAAGGATAAACGGACGTTGAAAGAAAGTTCTGTCTAATATTGGATTCGACAGCAGTTATTGATTGCCATTTTTTATATTCCATTTTTTTATCCGATGTACAATTCATTTCTACTTATTCTAGACATCTACATCGATTATGTCATGTTAAAAGAATGAAAAAAGAAAAAAAAATGCATTAGGAATATGATTATTGCTTTTCTTTCCACTAATAGCTCTAAAGTAAAATTGAACGTTTTAAATGCTAAATTTAAAGCACACGAAGGGAAACTTAAAGATATAATGTATTTTAACTTATATGTAGAGCATATCAGGAGAACAACGAACTTTTTAACTATACAAATTATTCAAAATGAATAATCCGATTTCAAAATTCCATACTTTCATAAATAAATGACGCAGAATTAAAAATAATACATGAATACAAAGGAAAGCTGTAGAAGTTTTAAATAGAGAACAATAGGCGGCTTTTTTAAGTTCTTCATGAGGCTATTTCATGAAAGCTGTTTTAGAAGCTTTCGCGGAGCTACCTCGCAATTCCATTGGTCGTTGTGGACCAGGTGACTTGATGTTTTACAGCTGGCCTCCAAAGTCACATGATTTGAACTTATATCTTCCTTTGGGGTTTGTAAAAGTTAAAATGTATGCCCATCAACCCCCACAAATTTATTTGAACTTAAACAAAGAATTTCTGCTGCTCTACAATCAATTACTACTAACTAATTATAATATGTTTGGTAGGAATTTACTTATAGAATTACTATAATACGTGTAACTGAAGGAAGTTGTATTAAAAAACTTCTATATTTTCCCTTTGCATTCACGTATTACTTGTCATTATGTATGACACTTCTTCACTCTATTACTTGTAATTATTGTACGTCATTATTTACGAAAATATAGTATTTTGAAATCGGATAAATCATTTTGAATAACTCTGTATAATGTCAATAAATTTAACTTAAAGAAGTACAGATAATATGGAATTTAAAAAACGACTCAACATCTAACTATAATTTGCGAATGTTTTGAATGATTTTAGCGACATTTACAATATCCATACTAATTTTCCATTCATTTCGAACTCATTTTCTTACATTCTTATTAATAAATCTGAAATTGAAGAAATGCATTTTTATGTCCATGCAGAGTTGTCATCAAAGATGTCTGGAAGGCAAAATTTTTTACATCATTCCTAAGGAAAAGAATGTCATTGTGTAAGACTTCTAGATCTAGCAGGTCATTACAAATTTCAAATACTTCTGAAAATATTACCAAGAATACGAGGAAGAAGTGTTGGAAATAATTTTTATGTGGTTAAGATACCATGTTATAGAAAATTGGTCGGTAAACTGCAGTCCAGGGCCCGAATTCAATCCTCCGTCTATTTTTAATCTGACTCGCGGGTTAATATTGTTTTGTGCAAGAAAAAATTACAACAGTTTTCTTCGAATCCTGGTGCATGTGATAAAGAGGTTTCCGTATTTCGTAACGACTTGGTTGTACAATTGCCATAAGCTTTCATTAGACTTTCAATTGGAAGTACGAGGCATGTTTTTTAAGTAAGTACCGTTTTGAGATTCCGCCGCCGCAGCGCTCCGATCGGCGTTCCGCGCATGCTCGCTGGTTACCTATATCTCTTGTCTACGCACTGACGCCATTACAGTCGGATTCTTCATTGTATACATTGTTTACTGAGTGCTTAAGATGCCTCCGACAATCGTGAGTCCCGCTGATTGTGAAGTACGGGCTGTTATACGATTTCTTAGTGCTAAAGGCGTAAAACCGATCGATATTCATCGTGAGATCTGTGAAGTTTACGGACAAAACATTATGAGTGATGGAATGGTAAGGAAATGGGTGAGAGCATTTAAAGATGGCCGCACAAATGTGCATGATGAAGAACGGCGTGGGCGTCCTTCGGTCGTTAATGAAGATTTGGTGCAGAAAGTGGACGAAAAGGTGAGAGAAAACAGACGCTTTACAATTTCATCATTGTCCGACTGCTTTCCTCAATGTTCTCGTAGTGTTTTGTATCGCATTGTGACCGAGAACTTGAATTACCGGAAATTGTGTTCACGTTGGGTTCCAAAAATGTTGACGGATTTGCACAAAACCCAACGTTTAGGCAGTGCATTGACTTTCCTTGAGCGGTACCGCAATGAAGGTGAAGATTGTTTTAGACCAAATTGTTACTGGTGACGAAACATGGGTGGCCTGCGTCACACCAGAATCGAAACAACAATCCATGGAATGTCGACATTCATCATCACCCAAAAGAGTGAAGTTTAAGCAAACAATTTCTGCCCGGAAAATCATGTGCACAGTTTTTTGGGACAGAAAAGGAGTATTGCTAGTGGAGTTTCTGCCTCGTAATGAGACAATCAATGCAGCGTCTTATTGTGAGACATTGAACAATCTGCTTCGTTCAATCCAGAACAAAAGACGTGGCAAGTTGAGTAAGGGTATCGTTTTGCTGCATGACAATGCCCGTCCACATGTGGCTAATCGGACCAAAGATCTCATCAAATCTTTTAAATGGGAAACTCGAGATCATCCTCCATACAGCCCTGATCTGGCGCCCAGCGACTACCATTTGTTCCTGCACTTGAAGAAACACCTGGGCGGTCAGCGTCTTCAAGGCGACAACGAAGTTAAAACATTTGTGATACAGTGGTTAACAAGTCAGGCGGCAGAATTTTATGAGGAGGGTATTCAAAAACTGGTGCCACGTTATGACAAACGCCTCAATATTCACGGAAATTATGTAGAAAAGTAGATTAAGGTACAGGCTTTCATGTAAAAATAAAATTATTGCGATATCTTTGCACGTCTTTTTTTAATTTCAAAACGGTACTTACTTAAAAAAACATGCCTCGTAAATAATCAGTTAAATGATAACATGGTGACAATGATATTCGAAAAAAATAGATCTAACCCAATTCTATGAATATCTACGAATATTCTATGAATTCTACGAATATCTATGAATTCTATGAATATCTACGAATATTCTATGAATATCTATGAATTCTATGAATATCTATGAATATGAATATCTATGAATTCTATGAATATTTATGAATATCTATGAATTCTATGAATATCTATGAATTCTATGAATATTTATGAATATGAATATTTATGAATATCTATGAATTCTATGAATATCTATGAATATGAATATCTATGAATATTTATGAATATGAATATTTATGAATTCTATGAATATGAATATTTATGAATTCTATGAATATGAATATCTATGAATTCTATGAATATTAGGAAGATAAATATGGCCTATCATATTAAAATCATATGCTCAGAGATTTATATTTGTATTTTGTAGTACTTACAATCCTGAAAGGATATTTCCGTGAATGGAGCCTACAAAATCTCAGTACAGATCATTATTAACACAGGAACATTTACAAACAGCTTTACTAAAAAGGAGATACTAATTTTGAACTTCAATATGATAAAATATTATCTCAGGGAAAACAATTAAATTAATCGTAATGGTACAAAAATGAATCGGTTCCATGATACATTTATAAACAGATGTAAATATTTTATTCTTTTTTCGTGTTAGCATGTGAGTTTTAAAATCTTAGTAAAATAAAATACCATCGGCAAATAAAATAAAATTCGAAACTGGTTTTTGTGGTTCTTGTTGTTCTATGAGTAGAACTGTTCATGCAATTATTTTCGAGCTTTCTTACCTGTTCCGCTGAGCCTAAAAATGTTGCAATATGAGCCTTTCCAAAAAACGTTTTTTTTTTTTTTTTTTTTACCTCTGTTATAGACAAATGGAAGTTACATTGCTTTAGGAATCATTTTTATTTTAAATAATGCATTAACCGTTATGGCGGTAATTTAAGTTTAAAAAACACATATAGAATCTTAACTTTTAAATTTTTAGTTGAAAAAATAAATTCGTAGAACATGAAAGAGCATTGTTTGTAGCGTTGTGCTATTCTCGATTTTGTCTTCACTAACCTAGGTGTATTTTCTGGTAATTTAAATTGCTTAAAATTACAATTCTTCCCAATCAAAGCGAAAAGTGATTAGGCAAATTAGATCAAGATAAGAATTGTAGTAAACTTTAGATTAAGGATAGTAATATGTAAGCGAAATATAATTGAAAGTAAAGAGAAGGGTTAGAAGATAATGACAAGCTGATGGGTATTTGTAAATTGGATTGAATCACCGTTATTAATCGTTTGGTGTGAAGCGACTCTTAGTTAAAAAAGATAAGATTCGATTTGGCTATACTCGAGAAGTGCTTGAATCGGAGAGAGTGATTTGTTAAATTAAGACTTTATAATTAGAATAATTTTATTATTAAAATTATAATCTAGGATTACCTGAGTTTAGAGAGATTCGTAAGAGAGAACTATCTTTTGAATAGTATTTGATCGATAATAAAGTGTGTTGTCCTTTTACGTATTTTCAATTGGAATTTTAAATTTATTGATTACATAATTTGCTTTGAATTGTGAGATGACTGCAGAGTTACATAATGAAGGAAATACGTCACAAATTGAATCAAAACATTATGCAATCACTATAAAATTATAAAAGTGTATAATTTGATGTATCTCAACGTTTCAAATATTAGTATCTAAAACAGGCTATTGGAAATAATATTGAAAAATATGAGCTACCTGAAAGCTATCACGTTACGTTACATTAAAATTGTGCATTAGTGAGTCCGAGTTTCTACTGAATGAAAAGTTTTCTATTTACAAAAATCATGCCACAAAGGAAAAATAAAGAGAAGAATTAATAGGTAGAAATTAAATAATTTGTTATGAAAATAAGCAACATCTTTAAGAAAAATAAATTTATTTGAATTATTCAAATCCTCATTTCATTCCTTGTTTTTTAAATCAATACATGTATGATCAGGTGTTGTCAATCGCGTTTTATTATTGTAAAATACATATACAAATAAGATATACATATTATGTTATCTTCTTTATAATTGAGAACCTTTTTAGATCCAAGGAAAGTTTTTCTTTATTTTATCAATCTCGTTTCTAGGTGAAAACATATTCACAAATCAATTACGCTGGAAAGATCAAAGTCTTAATTACTAAAGATTCTTTTTACGAGCAATAAATTTTCTTTTTAACTTGTTACAAATTATAAGGATAATTAAATAAGAAAAATTTGGTGTTAAGTGTGTTTATTTATTTTTTTTAAAATAGTAGAGATCGCATTTCCCATTGAATAAGATATTCTACTTCTTACTTTTAAAAGGGAATAGAAATAGAACTTGAGCAACATTCTCATTGTATGAGCATAACATTATAAAAACAATATGTGTTCTAATTTAAAGGATATTGTTTCTTGAAATTTCTCTTTCAAGATTTAGAATATTTATAGAATTGAAAAAAGCTAGAAGTTCAAAAAGTCAAAATCGAGTGAAGAGATACATAATTTTAAGAAATAACTTACACATTTTAATTAAAGGAGAATTTAAATGTTTTAAACCGTGAAAGATGTAAAAAATGGATTGGGAATTTTAAAGTATGACTCACATTTCTTTGTATTTAGTTTCTTATGAGGGAATCCTAAATCTATTGGGATTTCCTAGAATAGTTAGATACACAAGACACCTATAGGACTAAAATTATTCGTTGTAATATTGAAATTGGGTCCTTTGAAACTCAGTCATAACCAAAATGTATGCTTATATTTTAGAAATTACGTTAAACAGTTTCAAACTTGATTTAAATTCAATTTTGAAGAAGAAAAATAATATTTTTATTACATATACTACAATGATTTTTTGCTTTACGTGAAATAGATTAACTGCATTATTTTATCATCTTGAAAAATAATCACTATTAAAACGTTTTAATCAAGATCTTCCCTTTACAAGCTATACATCGCTGAATTTGCTTACATAGTCAGTACCTAACTAGTCAATTATTTTCAAGGAATTTTAGAAATGAATCAATATGGCAAATATTAATCAGATGATAAGATACATTTTTATAGTAATTTTTAAGCTTTGAATATGTTGCTTTAAATTCTATATATTTTCCCTTCATTAGATTTTTCAAATTATCTTTCATGGAAACATCAATACCTTTTTTTTTGCTTTCTAAAATGCACTTAAATGTTTTTGTTTAAAAGTAATGACCAAAGTAATCACGTAAGCAAATTAAAACCTGTTTATTGTTCGTATTTTTCATGAATACTTGCTTTTAAAAATGATGTTTGGTACCTTATTCGATAAATAAAAAATAAAATAAAAAATATTCGAGAAATAACAATAATAATATTTCTGATGAATGAAATGTTTTTGAGTACAACATGTAAGAATGAGCAAATGATTCAAACGTTTGAGAATCAAAATTATTCCTTTTTATGCATTTTTATTTTTTTGTTTCTTAAAAAATTAAAAGTTTTTATATGTGACGTTTTCAGAACTGCACTTCTGAAAAAATGAGCAAGGACTCCAAGATTTCATTTCTATGCATCACAGCAGTCACAAAGCTTGTGTCAAAGACACTAAGGCCTATTCACCAGTTTAATATGATGTTTGTCTCAAACCCTAAAATCTCTGCTATTCTACTGGAATTTTTCTTGGATGATAAAAGATATTTAGTGGATCCCTGGTTCCATCTAGCATAAAGTTCGTCAAGAATCAGTGGTTAGGCCGAATTTGGGATCATCAGTGATTAGAACGATATTCCATTGATCCCTGCTTCGACGTCGATGTTCTTTACACATTGCTAAATGCATTGGGTTTTGCACAGAAGTTATCGGAACCCATACAATTCGTCTTCTTGCAAACAAAAGTCCCGCATGCAGCCTTCTGAAAAACAGAAACTTCTAAAATAAGTTTTCTATAGTCGTACGAAGTTCAAGAAGTAACTAATAACTTATTGCACTTCTATAATTGCCCACGTTGTAGTGAACAAATATTAATCTTCATTGGTCGTTGTGACTCTCGGAAAACTTTGTCCAGAGTATATCTCTACGAATTGGGTATCATTAAACTGTTTTCATCAGTTGCACACAACTCAGAATGTTATATTAAAGTCTCTAATAATCTGCCTTTGAGGGTGCTCTGTTCGAAGTCTAACAGCGACTCTCCCTCTCATTCCATTACCCAAATGTACTCGTTAGGGGTTCTTTATTTTAATTCTTTACTTTTGAATTTCAACAAACGTCAAAGAAAAAACACGAAAGTCACCGAGGCATGCAAGTGAACGAAGTGAGGGAATTGGTTCGTACGCATACAAATTACCTTTTTTTTTAAATGCGCAATTCTGTATCTTTGTTAGAAGCATTAGTTTTACCTTTCATTCATCAATTTTCAAGAGATTCGACAAAGTATGAAAATTGTCTTAATTTAGAGCACCAGTATAGAAAGATATGTACTTAATATGAAAGAGTAATTAATATTTAATAATATAGAAGGACGTAGACTTATGGAATGGTGAACACATATTATAGTGATATATATATATATATATATTATAAGAGTAATATATATTTATTAGGGAGTGATATATTTTTATTATAGAGAATGATTGATGTTATAACCCAGTGCTCACTTCTGAAAGGTTAGGCATTGGAGCTTGCTCGACTTGTCTTTTGAATTTTAACTATAGTCCATTTTATTTATATTAGTATTAATAATTAAAACCGGAATGATTTAAATGTTTTCACAATTTATAAGGAAAATATTTTATTTTTTAAGTAAAAAATTGCTATTACATAAGCGAATTTTTTTTTCTCCACCAAGTTTTCTTCATTCTAGAACAAAATTTTTACGAAACATATTGCTCATTTTATTCCAGCTCGTTTTTTAACTAGGCTTTTTATAAAATCTTGAGTAAACAAACCCTAGAAATTTATTATACAACGAAACTGTTGATATTAAAACTTCATTTCCCCCCCATCAGAATAAAAACGTTGGGATATTAAGTGCTACTCAACTTCATACGATAATTAAACCTTCTGCTGTGACACCTGTTTTAGTGATTTTTAGTACATCCATTAAACTTATAATATACATAACCATTAAAAATATTAATAACTAGTTTATTTTCGCTTAATAAACATTACTTCCAAATTTTCTTTTCAGTGAAGATGTTTGATAAAGGAAAGTAAGGTTATTTTACTATCTTATATAAAATGAAAAAGAGCTTGCCTGTTTGTGTGATAACTTTAAAAATAAAAGAAAAATCATAAATTATTTTTAGGTATATTTTATATTTTTCTATTTTTTTAAAAAAATATTTAGTTTATTTTCTAAGGCGCTTTTTAACAATAAGAAAGTGGCATTCAAAAAAGTTTTTATTTTTGAAAATCAAAAACAGTTTTTCCTCGTTTATTTGCACATTTTACATAGTACCAAACGTTTTTTTCAAAAATACAATATAAAAACTTATTTACCGAAGTAAAAACCTGCATTAAAATTATAATAGCGCATCGTAATCCTAAGTACTGCTTATGTAGATTTTTTATTCTACCATATACTGTCATTTAACGATTACATAATGGTGTTTGTATAAAGTATTCACAGCTTTTAAAATATTAAATTATTTTATAAGTACTTATCTTTTCCATTTAATGGATAAAATGAACAGAAATATGACATAAACGATTAATTTTAACTAGATCTCTAGTTTTGGAAATTTCCAGAGTATTAAACATTGCATAGTATTAATGGGAAAACTATAATGACTCAACATGACTCAAGATGTAATAAATTTTAATAACTGATTAGGAAATACTGTTTGCGTCTGAATGACATGGTGACGGGTACTAAAATTTATATTTAATGGATTTCATATGTGCTAATGTACTTCACATTTTTCGACATCATTTACATTGATCAGGAGTATTGTTTAATTATCTAATGCAGAATTCATAGCAAAAAAATGAACAACTAAAATGAAAGAATCTAAATTTTGTTTAGAAATGCTATCATTAAAATATCATTAAAATTTTGTTGGTCTGGTTGTGTTAGTTTACGCACTGAATTTTCTTGGGACATATTATTTCAAACACAAGGTAAAACATTTTCAATTAAATCAAGCAAAAAAGATTAATAGTAAAATACGGATAATGTAAAAAAAAAAAAATGTCAGGTCTTAAAATTTTATTTGCGTGGAACAAAGCCGATGTCGTGTAAAAAATTAAAAATATTTGGTAGAAGATTTTCCCCAACAAAATCTATTAAAGAAAGTGTGTAAGATTTAAAATGTTTGAAACAAACTGAGTTAAAAGCACTGAACTCGGTTGAAATATGTAGTACAGCTATAGGACAAACGTAATGATTACACACTGGAAAAGATTCTCCCAAAAGAGATCCTGTATGTCAACCTCATGTATCCGATGCGTAGACGTGGCAAAATTACGTCCTACCATCTACATGAAAATGAATTCCAACGAGTAATGATATGTTTTATATGATACAGTTTATTTTTAGTTTTCAGATGCTATCGATCTTGCCAGTGGTCATGAATTGTTGATTTAATGTACTTTTTTATATTACAATAAGAAATGGTAGGAGACATTTCACCAGATGTAGATTTCTCAGCAATATCAACAACTTCATTTCCTCAGATACCTATATGAATATATATCAATAGAACAAAAAATATATCCAACAAAAGTTCAAAAATCCATAGATATCCAACAAAAAATTAATAGGATATTGTCTGACATTATGTGATAAGTTGTGTTTAAAGATGGAGTTTCAGATTTTAGGGCTCAGGCGAGCGTAACAGCGACCCTCATTCTGAGTAGCGTTCAACTGATTATATTTTGACGAGTCTTTGTTCGAGTTAGTATATATTCTTCCTAACTGCTGTGCCACACCATGGGAGAACCAGTATGATAAATCATGCAATATACCGCAGTTGTAGGAATATATAATCCAAACAAAGTTTCACAAGTCTAAGTCAGTTGACTAGAAAAGAATTATGAAGTTAAACATGTATTTTCGTCTCACTTTTTCATTTCAAATCACAATTTCATACTTTAAAAACAATTTATCACATATACCATATTTTATATACCTTTTGGAAACTTGTTCAGTTGGAAGCAATCTCTTACGAGTGACATAAATGAGACAACATTTTCATCTTATGTTAAAGATGACTGCAGGTAATAAAAATTAGAATGAAAAGTGGACATCTCCACTTGTCCCTACACCAACGGCATGTAATTTTAATAAAATCGAATTTAACTTCAATAAGCATTTCAGTTTTAAAAAACGTTATTTATTATTTTCAGAACTAAAATATATTGATTTCAGTTATTATTGACCAAGTACTCCCCTCCACAAAAAAAATTAACATAAAGTAAAAAGAAGTGATCGAAACTTAAAGCTTATTCAAAAAAACAAAAAAACCCTGAAAGATTTTACAACTAGTTTCAAATTAAATATCTTCAGATTTATGTTATTTTCATTCTATTTGAAAAATAACTTTTGAATCTTTTTAATATTTCAAAATGATTTAGAAATATTTTATCGTATTCGCTTTCCATTCATTAAATTCTAGATACTTACAGAAGACAAACTTTTTAAAAAGAATTTTTAAAAAGTTTGAAATGAATAATCAGTCCAAAGAATCAAGATTCAAGGGAAATAATAATAATAATAAAAATGAATAATCTGTGATTAATTTTCAAAATAGTTCTAAAAATCGTTCTTTAGTTAAAAATATATTCAACAAGGCTTAATGAAATTTAATAAAGGAAATTCATAAAAGTATTTTAGATAATGCTTATTTATGGAAATGAAAATTTTTATTTATGTGCCTGCTTAGAATTTTAGGTTAATTGAATTCAATGATGATTAAAAAACACTTTTCCTTATCATTTTGACTATAAAGCTGTTTAAGACTAGTAAAAGATATTATTTTTCATTCCATTTCATCAAACTATTATCCGTTTTCAATTCAAAAATTTAAAGGAAAGAACAGCGCGTTTAATTTGTTTTCTATCAGCATAAATTATAACTTCATAATTAATTACGGAAAAATATCCTTTATTGATTTAAAAAAAAACAAGAATTTTGTTCTTTTATTTTACTGAATATCCAATCCAATAATGAGTCTGCATTATATCAAATCAAAATTTTATTTTTGAGATAGTATTCAAAACATCAAACTTTTATTTATTAATTTTCTCGATTAATTATAACTTAAACTACCTCATCAGATAATTTCTACCGAAAGTATTTCTTCTATTTTTACTAAAATTGATCAAGGAAAGAAGTTTTTCAATAATTTTTGTTTACGAGATCCAAAGGAATTATAGAAACTCTTACGTCTTGGCTATAATTTTTTTAATTTGTTGCTGAACAAATATAAGAAAATACGATTACCCTCAGTTTTGTTTGAATATTCAGAAAATAGCCGAGCATGAAAAAGGACACACACACACACACACACACACACACACACACACACACACACACACACACACACACACACTGGTGTTCAAAATTAAGAGAATTTGCATATTTTGTAGAATTTCATGTAAAGAATTGAACGAAATGTAAAAATACTGATTCCAAACAAAATGCAAACCATGTACGTCGAATATGTAAACGTATACATATATGGGAGAGGAGTTGGTCGAAAAACAGGATTTATAAGCGGGCGTACCAAAATCCGCATTTCGTTCGCTAGAGCATTTCGCCGAATTTCTTGGTGTGTTTTTTTTTGCAGCAATTGCTTAACTTAAAATTCAAACAGTAAAAGTGAGTAACGACAACTTTTAGATGAGGTGGCGAATTGAGGGTTGGCTAAAAGCAGGCCGGTCTCAAATCCAAATTTTCAGAGAGTTCGATTTAATGCCCAGTGCCGTAACCAGCTTTTTGAAACAATTTAAGGATACCAGATCTGTCTAGAGAAAACCTGGGCAAGGTCACCCAAGAGCCTTGACGGTCAGAGAAGATCACTATGTGTCCATTACAGCGAGGTGTTACAGAGATGCTACAGCTTCTCAGGTCTTTCATGAGTTGTATGCAAGTCACAATAACCCGAGTTTCAAGGGTGACTGTTTCCAGAATACTTCATGAGAGAGAGCTGTTTGAAAGCAGAACTGTTGTTTGCATCCTGCTCAGTTCTGCGAACAGGAGACTCCACTTTATTTTTAATAATATAT
Source organism: Nephila pilipes (assembly GCA_019974015.1). Lineage (NCBI taxonomy): Eukaryota > Metazoa > Arthropoda > Arachnida > Araneae > Nephilidae > Nephila > Nephila pilipes. The sequence continues at coordinate 224,472 of BMAW01091145.1, forward strand.
TGCATAAAATTTATAATAATATATTGATTAATATTAGACTTGCTCTTAAAATACAGGATATTTGAATTAACTTTTATAAGCTAAGAATTTCTTTGCAGGCAGATTTTTCGCGAATTTTTATTGAAAGCAATCTAAAATATAATAATTATAAATTTTAGTTATATGTTTTTCTTTTTCAATTTTTTTTTTTTTTTTGTAAAGTTTAATTTATATATTTTTTAAAGAAAGTTTTAAATATTTTGAAATTTGCTTAAGTTTAGTTTATTTCTCATTTTAAAATTGAGAAAGTTTTTTTTTCTCTTTTTATATTTAGTTTCCAAATTTTCCTTTTCTTCTTATTTTTTTCATTTTGCTTTTATTTTTTAATGTATTTAAAATTCTTCGGCATTTTTCGCTAATAGAGGTTACTGCTATATTTTCGATATTCGGAAGAGCGGGAATTTCTTTTTTCGTAAGCGTTGATATTGTTGCTATGTAAGGTGCATTCTCACGTAAGTTTTTTTTGAATCTAGCTGATTATATAATTTTTGAATTGCTCTTCTTACATTTTGACTGGTTACAGTTTTGATATGTCTATATGTTTAAAAATATTTTTTACTAATTTCTTCCTCTGCATATTTTTTGAATATCATTTAATTTTTTTATGGAATTACTATATTGGTTATAGTATTTTTCTGTTGGGATTGTTCTGTAAAATATGTTTAACAAGCTAATTTGTTAATAGCTAAATTCTGAATTTATAGATGTTTTATTTCATTTTCTTTTTGGTTTTAACTATTAACCGAGGGCGTATTCTTTTTGGTAAGATATCCTCTTCCTCTAAGTATTTTAAGTATTTTCCAGATTTATCTTCAGATCTGTGATCTCCTATCGCAAAAAAAAAAAAAAAAAAAAAAAAAAAAAAAAAAAAAAACCGGTTGTTTTTGATTGTTTACTTTTAGTTAGAAGTTCCTTACATGGTTCTAAGCCTTTGTACAGTTCTCTTTTAAATTTTGTGCTCCTTTCACTTGAAGGATCTTCATTTCAGAAATGTAATTCTAACTGTTCAGCTGAACCTAGTCCTTTCTTTATGTTTTGTAGAATAATTTTTTTAAACTTCTTTGTCTTCCTTTGTGATATTACCTCTGAGTTACCATAGATTCCCAGGTATCTTTTCTACCAAATTTGCTTCATCACTTTCTTTTTCTACCAGAAATTCTTGGATATCTTGTTCAGTCATTATGTTAATATCTTCTCCTCTTAGAGACTTAGCAACTTCTACCACTGCATTAATTCTGTTTTCTGTGCTAAAAATTTTCCAATCAAACTTTCACTTTCAACTGACTTCGATGTACTTTTTACAACAACCATTTAATGTCATCGCTTTTGTTTTTCTGGTGGATGAGTTTATTAGGCGGATGAGTGTTAGAGAGAATCCGTGCTGTAAAAGAACCGTGTTATATGAGAATGTTCCCAATTCTGGAACCTTGTGAGAGAATTCGTCGAAGTTCCTGAACATGTATTAACGTCACTATTTTCCAGTCTTTCAAAGTAAAAAATATCTTAACAAGCTACATATTGGTTATAAGTTCATTACACTAACAGCTTAACTCGTCCCGAAACTCTGTGTGAAAGCTGAAATTCTTTAAGAAAAATTGAATTAAAGGATATAGAATGATGATACATGAAACTGCATTGAATAATACATGTATTATAAAATGTCTTTTCAATACATTACAGTTAAATATGAAATATACATTTATTTCATATAAATCTTTCTGAATCAAAATAGGACATCCATCTAATTTCATAGGATATAGATTAAGAATTTGTGATCAATTTAGCGTTCATTAATAGATTTGGATCATCAAAATTCTCGTGCATTATTTTCAGATGTTGATAAACTACAATAATGTGTTAAATGGAAATAAATAATTTTAGTGATAAACGAACATTTTTACAGAAGAATTCGCAGTTCATTTCAGTAGCATGAGTCTCGTTTATTACAATTACATCTGGAGCTCCATTTCCTTTACTTTTGTTTTTCTCACCATATACTATACACACATATATTCTTTATTTCCCGTTTTATTTATTTGATTCTTCGTTAATTTTCTATCCTCATATCAGACTTTAACATTCTGAACATTTCTTCTTTCATATGTCTTTCACTCAGGTTTTCCTTCTTCGAATGTGACATGGTGGTGAGACAGCAAGCTGTGGAACATCTTCCATAAGTATTTGAGGGCATCCTCAACGACAGGAAGCTAATTAATCTGAGTAGGTCGAACCTCTTCGTCACATTCCACTGCAAGACACAAAACACGGAACTAATGCTCCCAAGACTAACGTCTTAGACATATAGCGTAAGTCTTCAAGGGAATTAATTCCAACCGAACTTTTGGGTCTGTCCGTAATGAGAAAAGTAAATACGAAAGGGGAATTAACTAAGATCGAAAGCTCTCGTAAAATGTACAGAATGTTTGCAAAGAGTGGATGGAAACATACTTTTCTCCTTTTCGCTTAAAGAAACGTTTTTATTGCACTGTAGATGAGGAGGAATTACTTGTAAGAAGCAATGTGTTTTATGTTAAAAAAACTGAAAGTTTAATCGTAAATGTAGAAGAAAGACACGGGGATTGAATTAATATTAAATTTTCCGTATTATTTGAGTACAATAAAATCAAGATATTGGATAAATCCATTTGTAATCTGTATTTTATTATTTGTTTTGACTTATTATACGAAAACAAATATTCTAATTATTCAAAAAGTATTACGAAAACAATTATTCAAAAACAAAGGCAGCTAAGCAATGAATTTATTGAGATAAATTTTATTGCTCTTTATATATTTGGGAGAAAAAGTAAAAAATTAATAAATTATTTTTTGTACTTTCAAAATAATTTATTTTTAAAAATATTCTAAAATAGCTTTTAAACTTTTTGTGTGCTTGTTACAACTTAATGATTTCAAAAGAAATAATTTTCTTGATTAATAGAAAGTACTATTCCATTAATCAGGAAAATAACTCATATGTATGAATAAAAGAACTATCTTCATTAAAATATATAATTTATATTATTTTCTTCATTATGATTATTTTAAATAGTTATTTAAGAAAAAAATACAATTATTTTACAACTTGTTTATAGGCATATATTTTGTTTATTTTTAAGGGTATATGATTTCTTATCGATCACATTCTACATCAATACATTTAAAATTTTTTTAAAAAAACATGTTATTTTATACTCATGTTTATTTATATTTCATCAATAAACTGGTTCTTAGTTTTCTCTCTTATTAAATTTGAGAGAACTAATCAACTCATTTATTACATTTCATAGAGACATCTGATAACAATGCATCTTTTCTTTGAATTATTGTAGTTTTCAAAAGACTTTAAAATGAATACTGTTTGCAATTTTGTGCTTTAAAATTTATTACCCTGTACACTAACTTTTATGATCTTTTATGTTTAAGTTGAGTTATGAGATATTTACTTCTTTAGTTATATTGCTTTATGTAGAGTATAGGTGATTCATTCTTTTTACTTGGTAACCAGAAATATTTTTATGGCTCCCAAACTTTCAATATTTTATAAACTGAATGTTTCTAATATTTTGGCATTAACGTAAATAACATAAGTAAAAAATTGACATTTGTAAGTCTAAGAATATTAAGGGAAATATACTTGAACATAACACATTACATTTTTAAATGCTATATACGAAAACCGTCGGAAATTGAACAAATATGTTTATAAAGGGGCATCGTAAGGTCTTCATTATTACTAAAAATAAAAATTATTTATCGTAATAATTGTTTCTTATGTACATAATTTTGTAAATTGCTACTATTAACGTTAAATTGTACGGTCTCAGAAAGTCATAAATTAAAATAACACGCTGCACTGAGAAAATAAGGGCTCACGAAATGTTATTAACTTAATTTAACTTAACTTAGGTAACAGTGCCTGACAAATCCATGAAGAAACGATGTTTATCGAAATGATAGCTGGTAATGTGACACTGTTGTGGGGTGGAAAAGGGATTTTCAAATGGTTCCCACATCCCTCACAAGCGATCCAAGAAGTAGAAGATCGTCATTCACGGACGATGCTGCCTTTGTATAGAAAGGGGAGAGCTTTATCATATTAGAACGAAAAGCAACGATCCAAAATATCATGAATGAGACCGATCCTAGTTACGGCAGCATGTGGAAAATTATTCCCGAAAAAGTGCACATATCAAAGGTGTCATCACGCTGTTTTCCACAATTACTGACTCCTTTTCACAAGCAAACATGACGTGTCCTGCCAAGGGAGATGTTGATTCTTTTGGAGCAAGACGAAGAAGACTTATTTGATCACCTGATAACTACAGATGATTCTTTGTTCTAAGAATGTGATTCAGAAATCAAGGAGACGAGCAAGGAGTGGAAACATAGCGACTGTCCTTATCTCAAGAAAGCTAAAGTGCAGGATTCTGCAAGGAAGGTCCTGACATACGATTTTGAGACTGCAGAGGAAACAGACTCCAAGGAAAAGGATAATCACTAATGGATTTAACTGCACACTACACAATCATTAATCTGTAGTTTCATATCTAAAGATTAATCTGTAGTTTCACACTTAAAGA
>BMAW01091145.1:229103-251483 GCA_019974015.1 Nephila pilipes
TACTTTTTTAATTCTCAGAATTCAAAAATTTTTTTTTCGAGGTCAGAGATTTGAAAATACAAATAACGTCATTCAAGAGATAGAACAATGGTTTTCGAGCAGTCTGTTAAGTTTTACAGTGACGGTCTTCTAAAGGTCAAGAAACGCTACGAAAAAGACATAACTGTAAATGCCTTAAGAATAACAAATTATAACCAATAATTATTTTATAACCAATATTAATTTTTATTTTGTTTAGTTTCAGATTTTTAAAACATATTTTCAAAAATTGAAGGAAGAATATAGTTCCTCAGAAATTCTGCTCTATTTTTTGCTCCTCTGTGTACAATTTTTATTACACTGAAATAAACATATTACCATATATTTGAAAAGGATAGAAGAAATTTCTCAAGATTAGCATTATGTCTAAGATTTCAAAACGGATGGTAGACTGTAATCTTAATATAATTTTCCTATAAAGTCACACTATTAATAAGTGTTAGAAACTCGAACTTTACTTTCCAGTATTTCCCAGTTGTCATTAATTTTTCGCAATACTTATGTACTCTGCCTTAACTTTGTAGAAGAATCTAGTTACATCTAATTGAATGCATAATTAGTTATAATGAAATAACTTTAAATCCTTCCCGGAGTACTTTCTAGTCAACGAAAGAATCCATAACTACACATTAGGATATTTGAACAATCTTACTACAAGGAATCTTACACCATCACCTAATTGCAATATATACTTAATGGACTGTTTGCTACGAGTATTACAATGATCATTACTTAGTACAGTGTATTCATTGATATGCATTGAGGTGTACTTCTAATGATACTTTTTGATGGAGGCACAATATTGTGACACCACTAAGAATAAATTTTATAACATGAAAACAAAAGAGGTGTGTTATTCATTACTTTAAAGCACTTTTAAAAATATTTAGGTAACTGCATATTGTGAAGAAAGTGCTTAAAAATTTCGTCTTTGCAGTATTACAGAAAACGTTCTTCGAAAGCAAATTATCGAGGAGAGTTAAAAATATATTTACATATGTATGTTATATGGATGTTGTTTAAATAAACTTTTATCATATACATCATAATAAATATTGATGTAATTTTTCCTTAAATGCTATATGAAAATACTGTAAGGGATTAAATTATATGGTAAGAGATCATTTTAAGGGCAGAAATTATAATTGCATATATTCTAATTCTACATTATTTACAATTTATAATTTTATGTAACATTGTTTATGATTTTTATTAATAAATTATTAGATTATGAATCGAATATTTACATGAAATATTTCGATTTAGATAACTGAACTTTGGAAACTTTGAAATTCTAAAGCTGTTTTCAAAATTTGATATTATCCAACTATTTAAGACATTTAGTTTTATTTTTGAAATTTAATAATAAAAGTAGAAATAGCCATGAATGTATTTTGTTTATAATTGTCTTAAATATGATATTGATTTACATTTCAATAAATTTAAATAAGAAACTATTTTTTGTAGTGTTTTTACATAAGAACTGCTTCCTTTCTTACGCTGCTTTTATGTCAAAATCTAGAAATGTATTCAAATGTTATAATGTTCAGAGCCTTTTCTGAAGACTGAAGATATCTTTATTAGTAAGCCTTGTAATACACTCCATTTTTGAAAAGGTACATATATTATTCTCGTTTTCGCTACACATTTAATATTTATTCACATAGCAAAGGGCAGAATAATTATTTCTAAAGGTTTGAAGATTTGTAACATATTTTAAAAGAAAATTAAACAATATTTTTATACATGTAAGGTGTTGCATTATGAAATACACGAAAGGTGTTACATTAATTACTTAAGTAATTAACACCCAGCAAATTACTTAAAGAATGATCAGTGAAGTTTTTTAGATACCTTCTCCACACACACTCATTTTTTTTACCCTCTTTAATTTTCATTTAATTAAACATGCATTTAATCTTGATGTCTTATAATTAAACAATGACAAATATCTACCAAATGAGTTAAAAGAACTTGTTCAGTTTCTAGAATCTTCCTAATGTAAAAAACATTACAGTGAATGCTGAGACAGGAAAGGTAACGTTTTTTTATGTTACCATTTCTGATAAAAGTGAATTTTAAAACGTTTCTAATATCACTTAGGAATCCAAGCGAGATATGGAGTTAAAAAGATGAATTACCTTATTTATATTTAATACAATGGATTAATTGTGATTTTATCACGGAGTGTTATCGCAGTTTGGGCTAAGGTACAATATTTTACTTAAGGGTTTGTATATCTCATAATACAGTATACTATAGTGTGCAAATTAATGGGGACAAGCTATTTTTTTGGTAGATGTGTCTGAAACCACTTCAAACCAATTTTATCAGCTTAGACTGATTGTGAACTACCTCAAACTGTATTTACTACTTAGAGTGGGGGTGACTGATCGACATAATTGGATTTGGTCTAGAAGTACTTACCTATTCATCAGTCGTGAGTCTTTGAATGAGCAGTTAATTGTTAGTGTTTGCTCTTTCTTTCCTTCAGGTGTTCAAAAATGAATGTAACTCCAAGGAAGCGTCTAAAATTATAGATCTTAAAGATCACACTTCTATGATAGTTACAGAAATAGCTTCAGTATTTGGTGTAGGCAAAATGAAATATTTCAAGAATTCTAACTTCAATCAAAAAATGCAGATCACCCTCTCCAAAAGGAGAGGAAATTGTGGGGGCAAGCGGTAAACTTCTGCGAAAACTGATAAAAGTCTTAAAAGAAATAGCAAAATTAATTCAAGGCAAACAAACTTAGACCTTCAAAGTGATTTATTGGCATATGACTTTGATGTGAGTAGCTAAACTGTACGCGTAGACTACTGGACGCTGGATGTAAGGCAAGAAGACCAACGAAAAAACAATTTTTAACTTCTAACATGAAGAAAAAATATTTAACATGGACAAAAAAAGGTACAATTCTGATTACAAAAATGTTTCATGCTGATTTCTGGATGAAAGTAGCTTTCAGTGATGAAACTCATTTATTTGTTGAGGATACATTTCAAATGTTATGAGACGAAGAGATTGTGAACCTTTGAGACAGGAACATATCCAACAAACTGTACAACACCTTCTGAAGCAGATGCTTTGGTTTTTTTTACAGCAAATGGCACTAGAAGCGTAGTTCCTATTCAAGACATGATGAATTCGACTAAATACAACGAAATATTATAGCATAAGATTGTTTCATTCATAAAGTCCTTACCGGAACATTTCAACACGACTTGGCTCCTTATCACAATTCAAAACAGGTAAAGACATCTATGCCGGAAAATCAAATTAAAAAACATGATTGGCCTGGAAATTAACCAGACCTAAGTCCCATTTAGAACTTGTGGGATATTGTGAAGAGGCTCTTTGTAAGATGGAGTGTACAACAAAAGAACACGTGATAAACAATGCAATTCAAGTATGGTTTCGTGAAGATGAATACAAGAACATTTGTACTAATCTAGTGAGATCAATGCTAAAAAGTCTACAAGAGCTCATTGCTGCTAAGAGAGAACATACGTTATAATAGGAAATGTATCGTAAATCTATAGAATGAACAAAAGAATAGTTATCTAAAAAAGCAATTTTTTTTACTTTGTCTCAATTAATTTGCACAGGTATATAAAAGTTCTCATTCATCCTATCCCAGGAGACCTCCTTGTGATAGAATACAAGTGAAACAGAACTTAAAGAAACATATATGATAAAATTCTTTTCGAGTGACAAGTGGTCTCATGAAGATCCCGCCTGCTGGCAATTAATTGCAGGCGGTAAAATCCCGTAGAACGCTTTCCTGCACTCCCTTAGTGTTACTGGACTCGTGTAAGTACCTATGCGAAAATCACTTCAACTGACATTATTCTGATAGCCCAAGATTCATAAATTCTAAATCTCTTGACTACACATCATATTGTTACGGAAAGTTTGAATTTAATTTTCTTTCACGCAGAAGATGTGTGATGGCTGGATGGCTTGTAGGCAAAGTGAAAATACACCAGGAGGTAATATTGAATTGGTAGTGATGACAAAAATAAAATCACTAAATGTCACCAAATCATCCAAATTTGTGACAAAAACATATGCTCCAAGTCCAATCAAAAAGGCTCAAATACGATTTTTGAGGAAATATATACTCTATAAAAAAAAAAAAAAAATCGACGCAACTAGAAGGAGATGCCCGATAGGAATGAAGTTGCGTATGAGAAGACATTGCAACCGAACATGTAAATGATTAAACTTTGGTGTCCAATAAATAAATAGCAAGAACTCTAGCGAGTCGGAACTGTGCATTCAACAGGTGTATATAAGAAGCGATTATCAATCGGATGAAGAAATTTTCAGTTGCATTTCGACTCGGGATATCTTACGTCGGCTGTAGAAACGCCTCGTCAGGAGTTTCATGCACATTACTTGCAAATGTCATAGTTTGAAAGAGGTCGTGCTATCGGAATGAAATAGGCTGGTTGGTCGAATAGAACAATCGCTTGACATCTGGGTCGAAGCTATGCGATGATTAGACGATTCTGGCAAGAATTGGTCAACAGCGATAGATCTCAGCGTCAGACGGCAGTGATCAACCGAGGATCACAACAGAACGGGAAGACAGAACGATTATCTGGGCAACTGTCACAGCACTGAATTCATCGTTATCAACTATCCACCTTGTGGCCTACACACATGTATCCAACTTGACCCTCAACAAACGACCGAGAAAGCGGAATTTACGATTGCATCTACCATTACACCGCTTATCTCTCACGCCTGTACACCGTCAAGTCCAATTACAGGGGTGTCGAGCTCGATCAACTTGAACTGCGCTGACTGGGGACGTATAGTCTTTAGTAACGAGTACCGTTTTCTATTGTGTTCTGATGACAACCGCAGATGTTTGGAGACGTCCAGGGCAGCGTGGGAATCTTGCCCCTACTATTGCACACCAAACAGACCCACAACAGGATGTTATGATTTGTGGCGTCCTTTGGTAATCATTTCGGGTACTCTGACTACACAGAGGTTCGTAGATGACATTCTGCGACCGGTTGTGTTACCGTTCCTTTTCGACACCCAGGTCGTACTTTTCAGGGAGATAATGCCTGGCCACCAATTGAACGTGTTGCTATGAATTGTCTGCACGTTTTCCATACACTTCCTTGGCCAGCGAGGGGACCTTATCTCTCTCTCATAGAGCACATTTGAGACATTTTGGAAGGTGATTGCAACCATACCGGAATACTCATGATTTAGTCCAACATATGGAGACAATTTGTCAATAAATTCTGCAGGACACCATCCGGGAACTTTATCAGTCTATGCCACGCCGAGTAATAGCTTGCATCCAAGCCAGAGATGGACCAGCGTCTCATTGATTTCCTGCCTTTGTAATGGCCAAACTCTGAAGTAAATCAGTCAATTGTTTTGAAATTCCAATAATTTGTTTTTCTATGTATGTTCTACACATTCAACAATTATTATCGCAATCGGATAACTTCTTCTTGCTACGTCCTTTTTTTTGTTGTATATGGGAGCTTTGAGTGATTGATTTTTAGGTCTCATTTAGAAGCAACACGAGAACTATTGGTGACGGACCTCGTAATTTTGAGACTTGGTAAAGTGACAAGGATGATATCTGAGCTGGCATCTTCCTCTCTAAACTTTCATACCACACCAACGAAAGATTCAGAGTCTCGACATACTTAATGAGCATCAGGTATGCCACAAGGCGGGTCTTCAGTGGCATCAGGACTCAAAACCACGACTCGATGGAAACAATGCCTGCCTCGAGTTTATGACTATGGCCACTAGGCTACCGTGGCTTCTATATATATGTGAACGACTGAGCATTTTTGTAGAGTGCATATAATGTAGTCTATGTGTCTCATACGATATTGATTACATATTTTAATTGCTGCATACGGTGAATTTGTGGACATTGAACAGCGATTACCGTGGATTTATACAAGTATGCGTTAATTCTTTCACAAACTAGGAAATGTATTGTACTTTTCTAGAAAGTCTCAGGATAAAATTTAGGTTTATTCTGTAAGAATAATTTTATATGTTAACTGCATTGACCGTTCACACATTTGAAAATCATTCAAGCACAGAACAATACTCTATTTTCAAGAGGAATTTTATTGAAATTATACAAACCAAGAGAAGCAACACGAGAGCTATTGGAGACGTGTAGATATTAAAGAGAGCATTGACTCATTTGTTGCTTGTGTGTGTGTGTGCTTCCCGCTCAAAACTGTGTCAAATTATAGGTAAATTTTTGCAATCCTCTGTTAGTGGTAGCTATGTGTGAATAAATATTCTTTTTTTAAATATTTCTCGCAGGCCTTTTTATAATACCATCTATGATATTCTCCACCTTCATCATGGTATATCAGTTGCCAATTTAGCAATGTTTTTCTAATGCATCAAATATTTGACTAAACATTCCTTTAAAATGTAGAAGGAAATCTGGTATCTGATTTTGAACAGATTTCTCATATTTTTTAAAATCAATTATCTTAATTTGGCCAAAAAATAAGTATTATGAACGTAAGTATTATGAAAAGTTCAACAAAGTACCTGTAAAAAGACGCGAATTAAAACAAGAAAAATTCGGAATTAATTAACCGGATATGTTTATTTTCTTAATTACTAGCATTCCTGAGCAATAAATATTTTATAACTGCAATATTTTATGTAATAATTTTTCTTTTGCCTTTACCTTTCAATTGAAGAAAAAATTCACATTCTCATAAATTTTACTCTGAAGGTAGTAAAATAAATTTTGTCGTGAAAACATCATAGACTTCCTAATAAAATATCTCTGTACTTTTAATAATACAGCTGAGGTACTTTTATAGTTATTGCCTGCACTGTGGATATTGCACTTGTTTTAATCAATAAACAGTAGAAAATCACGAATGAAGAATGTACTAAGCATCATTACTTAGGACATAAATATTTTTACTTCAGCATAATATTTGGGATGAATACAGTCATATAATATTGTATTAGGTAGTAATTTATTCCTGGACCAGGTTTTAGTATTATCTTTGACCCATTTTTCGTAAATGGTTCTATGTTATGAAATTCTTATCCATATCAAATAACTTGGAGGAACGCAAATGGGTAGATATTGAAACATTTATTTTTACAGCCCGACGTTGTTTCTAGATAAAATACACAGAACTAATTTGCTTGTTTACTAAGCAATGGAATATGTTTTCTTATAATAATTGCTACTCAAGGTGATAAAAATACACAGTCGTCAAGAAAGGGGGAAAGGACATTTTTGCTTAATGACTTTTGCAATTCTTATCACATATGCATAAAATTGCTATCACTCTTAAGAGCCTAAAGGAACTAAATTGTGATGGTGTTAAATTAATTAATCAATGAATGCAGTTAGTTGACTTCTAAAACTTTTCTCATCATAGAATCCTATTATTTGCGGAGTTGGGTAGAAAACGGTCTTATCAATTTATGTTCCAATTTCCACTGGGATGCAATTTGAAGTTCCAGAGATATTTAAAAAATCATTAAGGGGCCCATATGCTATATTATTTCAAGCATACTATTAATAATATGAGTATTTCCTACATTTATAACATTACGCTATATTAGTGATTTGCTAAATAAATATTATAGATTAATATATGATTATTTAACACCGGCCATTTTCTGAAAATAAGTTTGACTTCGCATGTTTTCTGCATTATATGAGGGAATTTCATGAAATTTTGAATTTAGGGGTTTTATAACATTGGGAATCTAAACATATTTTTAAAAATAATTGGTGTTATAAAATTATTTTATTCCATAATTGGAATTTAATAATTCTTATTTCCTATAATTATGAATTTTTCTAGTTTTTAAAATATTTCAGAGTTGGGAAAAATATATATTATTTAGTTCAAATAGCTTTGAATAGCGTTGAGTAAAAATATATATTTAAGGCCCTTTACTCAAAAACCTTTCAACAGAATTTTGTGAAACTGGAATTTTGATTTATTTTATGATAAGAAATCAGTTTTGAAGAAAATTCTCGGCACTGATTACAAGAAAATATCTTTTTTTAGGAATTAATTGTATATGAGTATGGTTCAAAAAGTACTTGTATTTGAAAACAGATGGAAATACATTACGGTAAATTATTGTTATCATTGGATGGTGCTATCTGTTAAATGAAGTCGAAACAAATTTGACATTGATTCATATATTAGCTATGATTTAGTAGTCAGTCACTACCAAATCAAAATTTGAATGCGGCCGCATCGAGTTGTCATCATGAATGATTCATCGTTATACGCCGGAAGCCAAGAAACAATCCTAACAAGGGATTGCTTCCGGTGAAACTGCTCCAAAGAAGGCGAAGATGATCACACAATTTGAAAAATGACGAAGAATTTGTGAGGTGTAAAAGAAGTCATGATCACGAATATTAGCAACTGAGACTTAAATGGCTATCTAGTGAGTCATGAGGCTTGCTAAAAACAAACCATTTTCTGCGCTACGAGTGTCATCTTTTGAATTTTCTAAGGACTTATGGAACGTCCCTCGTATGTTAATTAAATAATTCCTTAATATAATAATTTAGCTCTTTTGATATAGGCCCTTTCACACATACAGAGGGTATCAATCAAGGAGTGCAAATGCTCGAGACGAATCCCTCATCGAGAGAGTGTGGGCGGAAGAGGTACTGCAGCTCGAGTGAGGAAGTCGGGAGAATAGTTGTACTTAATCGGTCAACAGAAGAAAGGGGGAAAACGCACTTACCTGACTTTTCTTGTCTATTCTGCTCGATTGAGGAGAGAACATCTCACCAATGTAGGTAATTAAAAAGTTGTATATTACCCACTAATAAGTAAAATTAAACAGAATTAACTATCCAAACAGGCGTCGCCATTTTAAAGCGGTAGACAGTTCTCAGCTGTATTTTTACAAGACTTTATAATGTCTTCCCAGCATAAATATAAATCTTTCAAATATTGTCATAATATTGATTTTGTTTCACTTGAATTTGGAAGTACAGTTTACTTTGATTATCACATATTTATATTCTTACCATATAAACTTCGGAAATTAAGAGGGTAAATAGCTATAGTTGATAGGATTGAATGAAATGTTGAAAAACGATGTTATAAGATGAGGAGAGCCTGACGACATATCCTAATTAAACTACATAAATTCTCAAAGCCCAATATTAATTCTTTGATGATTCCTTTTGCTGATAACTTTTTCTCTTTAAATTTCTACTTTATTAATAGGTTATATTTTCGTAGGCGATGAAGACTCCAAATCTCTAGAATCAATAATGATGATGTGATGAAAATATTTTTTCCTTTTAAACATTTATTTCTGGCCAGAGCCAGCTTACAGATACTTTTTAATATCAGGTACAATTTACAAAAAAACCCAATGACTCCACACAGTACTAAGTACACCAATCTCAAAAAACGAGTAATAATATTTCGTAAAGTATAACTGGTAAAAATTCACCTTCAATTCTTATAGAATTAAACCTTACTAAATTAAACTACTTGGTCATTCTATTGTACTTATTTAGACTGTTTTTGACTAAGATTTTAGTCAAAAGCAAATATTATCAAATTTGGTTTTATAAAATTATTATAGTTCAAAAAATCAATTCTAATGCTAATTTATAAGTGAATCACAAACGAATATTTTTTTTAAATAGATATGAAAATTTGTTTACTTAAAGTGATTGATTAGAGAGCAAAAAAAGACAATTTCGATAAAAATAGCGAATTTGTTTTATTCCACGTTCAAAATACTTGAATGCACTGCTTTTTACAGATATTTTATTTTTATTTCTATTCCAATTATTTATAGTAGTTTTTTCGTCAAGTGAGATAAAAGAGAATGAACTGGAAATTAGATGTCGAAAAGGGAGGGCTATGCATTTTAGAAAATTTCTACTTGTTCTTGAAGCTTGAATTAATTTATTTAAAAATATTTATTAAATCAAGCTTACAATTAGGCATTGAGATATTTCTTTAAAGAAAAAATTAGTTTATAAATATATTAAAAATGGTTCTTCATAAGTGAATTAAATTGTGACGTTTGTGTTGTTGATTTTCGATTTGCTTATACTATTGCGTATTGTTTCTTCACTTCATGCTTCACTTCTAATTTTGATAGATTTCAGAAAAAATACTAATATTGTTACAGGCAAAATATATATTAATTATGCCTAAAGAAAGATCTAAGTTGTCTACGAAGTGACAATTATATGAAAATCGTTTCACCGCTGGTGCTACCAGAAAAAATAATGCTAGAACATCTGATTTCCGTAACATCGAGTAAGCCAAAAAGTCGAACCCTAGCCGGAAACTGGTGAAAAATTTCTTTGAAAATTTTTAAGAAATGTCAGTCTGATAAACTTAATTTCTTTATTTGCAATGGTTTGTTACTCTGGGTGTTTTTCTCAAGGATGGAATTGATAGAACTCTGTTTAGGATTATACTTAAATATGTCCCTAAAATACAAGCATTTCTCTTTTTTGAAAACTTCTTCTTCTACACAGAGGTTGAATAATTTTTTCTCCATAAGATATTCTATCGTTTTGGGTCGAAGGCAAATTGGAAAAGGCTTTTCAGCAGAGTAGAAATTACGTGCTTTCTTTGGCTTACATATTCTATCAAACCTTGCTTTAAGCAATCAAGAAAGCAACCTACTGAAATTAGTTGAACGCTGTGCTCAGGAAAAGGAAAACTCTGCCTTGGACTAAATTAACAGAAACGTGTAAGTGGGCGGTTACGTCAGTTGAGGAAAACAACAAAATACCTTACGGTAGAGGTAAATTGAATGATAAATTGATAGACAATATCTAAAATTTGTATGGCATTTCAATATTAAGCAATGATGGTAATCTTCAAAATATGATGAGTAGTATAATTGATATATTTTATTCCAGTGTATCCGGCAAGATCAAACCTTTGCACAATAAGGGTCCTGAAGGTCTTGAAATTTTGTAGCGTTTCCAAATGGTAAAAGCTATCGAGAGTTAAAATAACCTTTATGGAATATTTCACTCAAAGATACATTTATTGGACAAGAAACGCTTCGTTTAAGTGCATTAATAGCTGCAACACTTTTTAATTTAGATTTTAGTGGTTTATTGTCTGAAATTCACAATGCAAATCTTTCCTTCCTGAAAGTCTTGCACATTAGTGCGTAAATTTTGATAAACAACATATTTCTATTCTTATTAGTCATTCCTTAAAGTATACGAAACTATCTCGGGAAAAAAATAGAGTGCACACACACACACACTTGATTGCGGAAAATAAAACTCTCTAATGATAATAAAAAAATGCATAGTATATTCGTATGAAGGTTTTAAAGCTTATGTCTGAATGATTTCTATGATGTTTTTTCCTTTTATGAAAAAAAATAATATTTTTAAAAATTCTTTACATAAATGTTTATTGGTAAAATGTCACAAACATATTATTTCTTATAACACAAATATATTATTATTCATTATATATTTTTTCAGTTTTAAAATGTTAAAAGTAAATATATGTTTTTATATGCCAGAAATTATATTACATTTGAAGCAGTAAAACCTTCCCAGTGTGTTTCTTAAATATTATAATGAGTATTTCAATAAACTATGATTTAGATATTAAAAAAGTCTTATTGCTGCGATAAAATTTATATAAAAATAAAAAAAGACAACTATTTCGAAACACATATAGCATTAATATGTGTTAAAAAAGGTTTATTCTTCTAATATAGAAGGACTTTAGGTCTATTAACTATATAATTTTTCCAGCGTTTTATTTTAAATCTTTAAATACATTTTTCTCTGAAGCACAGTTTTTCATATTTTACATCATTTTATCAATGATATCTCAAAACTTCCTTCAGATAATTCCCTAAACTTTCGACCTGTTCTTAGTATTATAATACGCATGTTTTGAACTGTGGTCAAAGAGAAAAAAAAATTATTTATCTTTTTTATTATTATTTTTTAGTTGGAAAGGGGAAATGTTTGAAAAAATTGCATTTCATAAATATTTGACTCTCCAATTCAGTAATGAATGGACATTGTTCAATGGTAGTAGTTAAAAACATAGGTAACACCCTTTTATGTAAATTTTTTTTATTTTATGTATTAGAATTTATTTCACAAGAACAAAGGGTGTCTTATTTAAACTTGATATTGCCAATTAAAAAAATATTTATAGCAATTTTTTTGTCAGTTTTATAAGTTTTCACCTATACTTTCATACGTATATAATCGAAGATAAAACAAAAAATGTGTTTAAAGATAAATTTCCAGCAGGTTTACAAAAAAACAGTTACCGCAATTAATTTAATACCTTAAAGGTTATTAAAATACTTATGATTTTTTTGAACATAGATTCTTTCAATAAACAAAGCTTTTCGAAATAAAAATAACGATACGTTCATTCTAATTAATATAGCTTTCAAATCTATGGTTGGAAGAAGAAATGGATAAAAAATATAGTTGAGGTACATTTTAAGGCTCCCATTTTATAAGCTAATTAGCGAAGAATGTTCTTTTGAGAATTGATACCAATTTTTAAATCAATCCTCCAAATATAAAATTGGTAAAAACATTTTTTTTTCATTCTTTTATTTATTTCTTAACATCTGATTCAAGCAATCTGGTAATTGCAAATATTATTCTTTCAATAAAATAATGAAGTATTTTATACGAATATTTATCATTCTTTTTTTGAATTAGTCTTTTGTTTTGTATGATTCATTACCTTGAAATAAAATTGAAAAATAATTATTTGAAATTTCACAATAAAAATAATTTTAATACTTAATCATTAGCGATGGAAAATACTTTTTAGTTAATTGCTACCTTTGCATCAATTTTCAAAAAGGCAAATTGGTTTTATTTTAAGGATTTTTTTTTAAAAAAAATTGAGCAATAATTCCCTGGAAATGTTTATTTCTTTCTTTTGATCTCAGATATAATGTAATTAATGTTCGCTTTAACAAAAAAGGAAACGAATTATTGCTATTTAAATCTTTCTTTTGATTTCCTATGAGACTGAAAATTTTAGCAAATAAAAATTCTGCTATAAATGGTTGCAAAAAGAAACAAGCCGATTGAAATATTTTGTTGAATCTCTGAGGATGTTACTTGGAATGTTTTTATTTGCGAATTCCACCTCTATTTTTCCATCAAAACAAAGTAACACATGGATCAATAAGTCCCGAGACTAACATTGGAAACAACATTTTTTTTGCAATTTTTTTTTTATTCATCAACATAATCACCTTTTAGGGTGATACAATCGTTCCAACGCTTTTCCAATTTTTCAATACCATGTTTATAAAAAAAATTATCTTTCGCTTCAAAATAAGCTTCAGTTTCAGTGATGACCTCCTCATTTGAGCCAAATCTTTTTCCCTGGAGCATTTTTTTAAGATCAGCAAAGAGCCAGTAGTCACTGGGGGCTAAATCTGGCGAGTATGGGGGGTAGAGAAGCAGATCAAAGCCCAATTCTTTCAATTTTGCCATTGTTTTCATCGACTTGTGGCAGGGTGCATTGTCTTGGTGAAAAAGGATTTTTTTTCTCTGCATGTGCGGTCTTTTTTTTGCGATTTCCTCCTTCAAACGCACCAGCAAGTCAATATAATAATCACTGTTGACCGATTTACCTTTTTCGAGGTAGTCAATGAAAATCACGCCATGCGTATCCCAAAAAACTGACGCCATGACTTTGCCAGCTGACTGCTGCGTTTTCGGACGCTTCGGACGGCTTTCGCCAGCTGTGCGCCTATCAGATGACTGCCGCTTCGACTCTGGAGTGTAGTGATGTATCCATGTTTCGTCCATGGTCACGTAACGACGCAAGAAATCTTTTTTGTTGCGAGTAAATAGCGATAAACAGCTTTCTGAATCATCGACTCGTTGCTGTTTTTGTTCCATCGAAAGCAATCGCGGCACCCACTTGGAAAAAACCTTTTTCATGCTCAATTTTTCATGAAGGATAGTAAATACACTTCCATATGATATCTGTGTCATCTCAGAAATCTCACGGAGCTTCACTTTACGATCTTTCATTATAATTTTTGTCACTTCACTCACATTTTCCGGTGTAACGGCTTCCATAGGTCTACCCGAGCGTTCCGCGTCATTTGTGTCGGTACGACCACGTTTAAACTCGGCAAACCACAGACAAATCGTTGCTTTTGATGGACAAGAGTCCGGGTAACATTTTTCAATCCATTGTTTCGCTTGCACGGTGTTTTTAGCCATTAAAAAACAGTGTTTTATCAGAACACGAAACTCGGTTTTTTCCATTTTTTAAACTACAAAACGACTTTACTCCAACCTCGATAACTCAGCTGTTTCTGGTCCGATCGACTTAAAATTTTGATACGTTTCAAGCAAAAGTTAGTACTCTAGAAAAACCTGGTTACTGGTTTACTACGAGCGCCATCTCTGGGTTAGTCTCGGAACTTATTGATCCATGAATTACCTAATAATCATGCTGTTTTATGTAAAAAATTCTGCTTTAACTTAACTAATAAGCTTCTTAAGACTAATAGTTCATTAAGAATTGTGAGTAACAGTCGGAATAAAATTTTTGGTAGAATTATAGAATGTTATAAGAAAATTGGTGTCAAAATGATGAATAATGTTAAATTCCCTAAAAGTCTCTTAACACCGAAATTTCATAAAAAGTCTATAAAATCTAACAGTAATTTTAATGGTTTGAATACTTATATTACTAATTTTGGTAAAAAATTACAAAATATTATATACTTATATCTCCCATATGTTTCCCAAACATTTTTTTTATGATTAGATTTGTATTTTTTGCATTTTTGTGATTTATCCCTTTACTTATTTTCTTGTTTTATTTCAATTATATTTTCTTTCTTATTAGTTTGGTGATGTAACTTTCTGTTTTTTCTATTTTTTGTTACTAAAAATTGTGTTCTCATTTTTCTTTTATTTTCTAAAAACCTATATGTAAGATAGTCATAGTTATTGTAAGGAATTGTATTTAGTTAATTTAGTTTATATAATTTTGAAATATATTTCACTTATTTTATTTCTTTTTAATGTAATTCAGGGTTATTCAAAAAACAGGGTTATTCGATTTCACGATTCCATATTTTCAAAAATAAATAGTAAGTAATACATGGATTCATAATAATAATACACGAATACATTTTCGTAAGAAATACATGAATACAAAGAAAAACCATGGAAGTTTTATATTGTGAACAATGGCTGGCTCTCATGTGTCCGTCATGAAGTTATTTCTCGAAAGCTGTTTTAGAAGTTTTTACTAAGCTATCTCATGTTTAGATACGTCGCAGTGGACCAGAGAACTTTTTATTACAAAGCTGTTCTCTTGAGTCATCTGATATATGGCTCCGTGCGATTTCTTCTTTTGAGGTTTTGCAAAAGATAAAGTGTATGCGTCACGATTACTCGAAAATTTATGTATACTTAAACAACGGATTTCTGCCGCTGTACAATCATTTAACACTAATACTTTACAATGTGTTTAGCAGGAATTTACAGATTGAATTGTTACTATACGTGTGACTAAAAGAAGTTATATCATACACTTGTAAAAAGAACTTCAAAATTTTCCTTTTGCATCCGTATATTACATATAATTTTGTTTCGTTTATTTATAAAAATACAGAACTTTGGAATCCGATGAATCCTTTTGAATTACTCCATAATTCACTAAAAGTAATTAATATATATGTGTGTGTGTGTATTTAAATTTTTACTAAACTCTTGTAAATTTAATTTTAAATATACCTTAGTCAAACCTTTCTCAATAGTTCTTAAATTATGTATGTTCGATAATAATTAATATACTCCTAATTGCTATTAAAACGTTAAAAACAGTATCAAAATACAAATCTCTAAATGGGGAATTTGTTTTTTTCCCTGATGTTCGGTTCTGAAAGTTTGCATCTGTAATTAAAACTTCACGAATCTGATAATTGTAGTAATTATATCATATTGTGTTGTTAATTGACCTGCCTCTTATAGTTGGGAGATATTTCAATAGAATCATAGACCGGTTGAACTTTGAAATTACTGATACTATTTTTCTTAAAAAAAATATACTATATTGTTGCTAAAGATAAAAGATTTGTGTGTTACCAGTTAATGATTTACTTGGCTAGAAAATAAATTTCTAAAGTTAAATTCAAAATAGTTATGTTTTTTTTTGATAGAACAATCTTTAACATAAGACTAAGATATATTTAATCAACACAAGGATCTATCTATCTTAAAAGATAATTTCTAATTAAGAAATATCTATCAATATTGAACAATAATCTTTAATTGTGAAAGATTTACCTAAGAAAGATCTTCCTTTATCTGTGTATCTAAAAAATGTATTTAAATGGAGTGCAAATACGTGTACCCTCGCATTCCTACCCACCCGTACTGTAGCTAAATGTAAGTAAGTAATTACATTCTCCCCTTCAGGTGACTATAAAACTAGCGTGTTTTATTGTTTCTTTGAAGAAAATCCTATTGCTAGAGATGTTTTACAAGCATTATTTATTAATTCCCCCCCCCCCACCGAAAATATAAGGTCTAGTAAAATATAAGCCTTAGCATAATTTTCCAGAATTCTAGCAATATAAGTGCAATTCACGAAATGGGCCTCGGTAGCCTAGTGGTCAAGGTCATGGACTAGCGACTGGTGGTTTTCGTTCAGTCGCGGGTTCGATCCTTGGCCGCCAAAGACCCGCCGTGTAGCCGGGGCTGATGCACGTTAAATCTGTTCGGGGCCCAAAGTCCTCCCGTTGGAGTGGTGTGGATGTTAGGAGAAGGGGGGTGCCGGCTCAGGTGTCGTGGTTCAAAATTATGAGGTCTGTCGCCAATAGCCCTCGTGTTGCTTCTAGTGCGACGTTAATATAAACTAAACTAAGCAATTCACGAAATAAATCTCAGGGCTATCCATACGGAGGCAAAACTTATTGTTGATACAAAGATGAACGATTTTTTTTCCAAATGTTCACTGCTAAATAAGCTCTCATTAGCTTATACAGCTCTTGGTTTACGTAAACTGAAGGAACATGAGCTTAGAAGGCCGTTTGACAGAGGTCGGCAACCTATTGAAACGGAAGAGCCAAAAGTTACAATTTACAAAATTTCTCAGTTTTTAAAGAGCTACTAAATTTTTTCTATTTAATATTATAATATTTGCTTATTGATTTTTGATTTAAAATAAACGGCTTTAAATACGGAATAATATTTATTTATATAAAAACACAAGTATGCATAGTTACAACAATGGGAGTATTGGCTTTGCATGCCTTTTGAAAGTTTGATTAAATCTGGCTTATAACTTGCTGTTTTAAGTTTCAAGCACGACTCTAGGTTTTGACTAATAACTTTACTTTTTATTATATTCATGCAAGAGAACGCTTGCTTACACGAATATGTCGACCCGAAAATAGTCAGCATTCCATATTCCAACTTTTTCACCTCACTGTTAGCATCCTGGAAGACTATTCCATGTGCCGAATATGAAGGCCTCAACTCGTGGAATTTGTTTTAGAGCTGTCCACTTGTGTTTGCATTTCCGGACCTCCAACTCTTCCAACTTTCTCTTGAGTTCTTTGAACTTCCCACTCCACAAGTCTTTAGTTTTCAAATCCAGCAATTGCTTTTGAAGCGATTCAGCATCAATTCCAAATGGCTCAATATTGATCTCAGTGTTGAGAAGATTTACTATGAACACGAGAGTACTTTTGTTTGTTTAGAATTGTGCTCGAATCTCACAGCGAATCTATCCTTCATGTTTTTAAAGCTATGATGAAGTAATTTGTGTCAATAGTTGCATTGGTCTCCTCACGATATGGATTCAACTTTTTAAAATGAAGTAATTTACTGCTCTTCATGTCTTCAACAAAAATAAGTAATTTTTTTCGAAATAAACTACTTCTTGTAGCAAGGCGTAGGCTGGAAACCATGAAATTGAATTTTTGCAGCCATTTGTCTTCTTCCAATTCGGGATGTTTAATGCTTTTTTTTCATTGAGGAATGTTTTCATTTCACTCAAGCACAAAGCAAAACGTTGGAATACGTTACCTCTGGAAAGCCATCGCACTTTATTGCGCAGGAGTAGGTCAGAAAACTGATTATCTATTTCTTCAAGTAAATCTTTAAACTGGCGATGGTAGAGTACTTTTGCTCTAAGATACTGTAAATATTCTTAATTACCAAGTTCATGACCTCAACTATTTGGGCCGGAAATGTTTGGGCATAAAGTGCTTCTTAATGAATTATGCAGTGAAACGTTAGAATTTCGTGGTTTATTTTTTTCTGAAGAATTGATGCTACCCTTCTATGTATTCCTGTCATACTTCAGGCTCCATCAGTTTCTATAGAAACTGTTTTATTTATATCGATTCCATTGTCTTCCAGGCATTTTTGCACAGCATTTGCTATATCTTCTCCACGAGTTTGCCCTGAGAGTGATAGGAATCCTAGTAGTTCTTCTTTTGGACCTTGGGACGACATATACTTGACGAAAAGGGTAACTTGTGCCGTGTCTTTTACGTCGCAAGACTCATCTATAGCAAGTAATAAGGCAGAAGCCAGTTGAATGTCTCCCACTTGCATATTTGTTACATTTGAAAATATTTTAGTAGTTCCATTTTGTACTGTTTTAGCAGATAATGGCAAATTTTAAATTTTTTTTTTCAAGATTTTTGCTTTGCTTTTAAAATCACGAAACAGTTCTTCAGATGCACGTATAAAACAATGTTTGATGTATTCACCATCTGTGAATGGTTTTCCTCTTTTTGCGATTTCTAATGATACTGCAAGGCTTACCAGATTTACATTATTGGAAGATTGTGCACTTAGCATGGAACTTGAATGTTTTTTTAAAGTTCTTCATCAGCTTTTTTTTCGTGCTTCACCTGTTGATATTAACAGCAAAATGGGTATGTTTCGCAATGAAATATCTCTCCAAATTTGACTTCTTATTGTATGCGAGTTTTTAGTGGCAAATGAGGCAAGTTGGAAGGCCATCTGTGTTGCATATGAATACAAACGACTTCTTCCAATCCTGATTGAATTCTCGGTTTTGTTCTTCATTTATTTTCTTTTTTTACCAGATGTCATGCTAGTGGCGGAGTTGAAAAAATGATTTTTTTTTAAAATTTTCTTAGCTATCTAAAATGGCAAACAATTTATTTACCATTATTACTTCGTTAACACGATCCTCAGATATGTAATCCAATTCCCTTACTGATTTTATAATTTTATACACTTACATACCTTTGAGAAGATAATTCTCTTTTAAATCGTATTCTTCTTGAAACAACAAGCGAATAGATACACAAACAACGCAAGCGATTAAATTAACACACATGCAATGTAACGTCAATCAAGCTATCCGAGGAGGACTGACTGACAACACGTCTAGGGTCTAGATATGTTGTCTAGACTCTAGACGGTGGCTGTTTGGGTGTGAAGGAAACGGAATGCAATTGGCTGAAAGAAAAACATGGTCACAGAGTCTCATCTCTAAGAACAAAACAATAGGTCAAATTTATCACATTACGGTCATGTTAAGCGTATCGATTTGTAATTAATGATTATAAAAATAGAAGCTATTGAGAAATTAGGTTCTTAAAAATAATTTTTCTTATTTTTTAAGGGTTTTGATAGTAAATTATTGATTTTTTCATATGGAACTGGAGAGCCACAGCTTTATATCAAAAGAGCCGCATGCGGCTCGCGAGACGCAGGTTGCCGACCCCTGCCCTAGGACATCCTAGTTTCATGGTTGATATGGAAACTTTACGAAGTCTAATATATGAAAAGTTGATAATTGGGGGAAGAATTCATAGGACAAAACAGCAACAGCTGTGTTGCGAATACTTTACAAGCCGGCTACTTGGATAGGTAGAGCGAATTTGAGGAGAGATCTGTTGATCAGCATGAGAGATTAGGACCAATCAACTTAGAGGAAATGGAGTCACAAAACATTTCAGGCCGAAACTCAAAGACTGGTAGTATTAGGAAGAGTTCCAGAAGAAGATGACATGTCTATATTGGAATAAATATTTCTGAGCGTGAATGTGTAAATAAATGGGATTTTAGAATATGAATGAATATTTATTATTGAACGCGGAATTTAAGATATTTCCTGAAAATAAACCCTAAAGCGTCACTTTAAGCAAAACTTATTATAGAATAGGCTATTAGTTTCAGCGAAATACGGTATCAAATAGAATATTTTTTTCATACTGCTATGGTCTTTTCAATAGGAAGTACATTAGTGAATTGTATTTGTGAGTTACACTATTTATTTTTTATTATTTGATATATTAGAAAAAAAAACACAAGAACAGAATGTTTAATTTTCAAAGGAAAGTGTATTTATAATAAATAAATTATTCTATGTGTCTGAAATTATGTTTATGCCACATGCTTTACCAATAGCCTGTTGCAAAAATAAAGAACCATATGTCTGAGAGATCTGATGCGACTTCACTGAATGTTAAAAATATATTTTTTCCATCAATTAAATTAATTCTGAGAAAAGTAACGTTGCAATACAAATGAATTTCCATTTCAGAAAAGACGAAGGAAAATTTACTTAGTTTTAAAGAAAAACTTTTCCTTCGTGTGGTAAAAATCTCTTTAACAAGTGGAATGTCATGGGTAACAATACGCTCATACAAAAACGTGAATAAAAATATTTTTTTCATTGGTGTTATTAAAAATTATGAGTTTCAGAAATAATTTAAGAGTTTCAGGATAAAAAAAAATTGTTAACTTGGAAAAAGTAAAAAGGCAGCTTTTTAATAAACAAAGCTGCATTGAAACTAACCTATCAGGAAAAATAACGAAAGCACTGAAAAATTTATAGCCAAAAAGATGAATGCATTAGAAGTAACCATATAAGAGTTAGAATTTTTATTTTTTTGGAAAACTTTTTCTAATAATTTATTAACAAATAAATGTATAGTTAAGTTTTTCAGTATAAAAAATAAAATTATATTTCTATAAAAGTGCTCGAATGACAAACTTTTTCATGGCATAAAAGAACTTTTAACTCATTTGTAAAGAGTTTCATAACAAATAAAAAAATGTAGGGTCAGAAAGGAGATAAAAGAAGGAAAATAATGAAAAAATAAAATGGGTCATGAATAAAAAATATATTAATTAAAATTTTTTTTAATGTGCATTCCAAGTTTACTTTTGAGTTTCTTAATGTGCAAATATTTTTATATTTATGAAAAAGTAAACAAAAAAGAATGTTTTATAAAGAGAAGGGAAATATTGAAAAGCAATGCTTTTTTTGTAGCAAAGTTATGAAAAAGTTTTGCCATAAAAAGGTGTCCATTTTTTCACAAATAAGTAATTAGAGAGTTTTTGATATATTATAAAAAATATGTATTTAGCGCGAAGTTTTCGGTTGTTCTGTTATTTGATTTTGTAAAAATTTTGAAATTCTCTTCAATGACTTTTCATTTTTTCTCATGTTTTTATCAAGTCAAATAATAACTTAATACACCCTCAATAGAGTTCGAAACTTATTTTTTAAAAATGATAACCTTATTCGCTTAAAATAAGAATTTATCATAGGTAAGATTTTTTTTACTTAATACAATTCTCAGTTATAAAAGAAAAAAAAAACCTGTTTATTTTAATGGAATTGAAAATGTATAACTGAAGAGTATAACATAAAAATTGAATTGAATATAAGAATTGAAAAGTATAATTTATCTAATTAAAACATTAAAACTTAAAATTATCATGATAGTCTTTTGTTAAATAAGAAGTATATAAAGTATTAAATGTATCCACATGAATGCAGTAAAAATGAATTTTTATCAATACTGTGAAGGACTTTTTTGATTATAGTACATAAGCACATCGACAATTAAAAACAAGGATTCAAAATTCAAATAAATATTAGACTTACTTTTAGGTTGGTAAATTGATATAAAATAGCAAACAGTTATCATAACATACATAAGGAAATCGATACATATTTTCTCACAATAACAAGTGTAAGATGGTAATAAAGAGCATAATTTAAATTAATATTATTTGATTTCTTTCAAAGAAAAGAAGATAGTTTTCAAATGAAGCCTTTTAAGAAAATAATCATACAGATCTATTGAAAATCAGGCAAAACTAATTTTGCATTTAACACTTTTAATTTTTAAAGGATTGTTTTTAAATTATTCGTTTTAAATTCTGTATTTCTACTGAATTTGCAAACAAAATGTTACTATTTTAACTAGATTTTTTTCATTTCACTTTGTTTCGTCTCAGATTATATGAATTACTTATGTCTCCAAGAAAAAAGCACAAAAAA
>BMAW01091145.1:256483-276162 GCA_019974015.1 Nephila pilipes
AAAAAAAATCGCTTTATGAATTAATATACATAAATTCTTGTTTTAAGTTATACAGAAAAAATTATTTATTCAACTTGATTCCATTATGAAGAATATGAGGAGACTCATATGACGTTTGTTAGCTTAAAAGGTTGCAAATATGTCTATTCAGAAAAATGAAAGGTAACCAACAGATGACAAACTCAAGCTAATTTTCATATTTTTTTTTACTGTTCTAAAGGAAACTTTAGTAATTATTACTTAATACAATGAAATTACAGATGAATTAGAAAAATTATCTTGAGTGAAAAGTCTAGAAGCAGTCAAGACATAGTGCTTCCTTGCATGGAGCACATATGTATCTAGTTTTCCTGGGACAGATGGATAAGCGGCACTTTGCAGCATCTTCCCCCTCAGTTTCAGCCGGATAATGCTCATTACCATCTCTTCTCAATTCAGCAGCATCTTGAACTTTTAAGAGTTTCTTTGTTGGTGGATCCCGCAATGTACTTGGTTTGCCTTTCTTTTTGCTCTAATTTTCATTTAATTTCCATAAGATCCAACAATTTACGATGGGAACATTTAGCATATGGTGAAAAACTCTGAAATATCACCGTTTATGTTGTAGATTATGCCCACACAGACCTAATAATGAATCAATGAGATCCATTCCACCCATATTTTTCTAATACATTTCTATGGAAGTAGGTCTTGGAATTTCGATAACAAGTTTTTCTTGCCTGCTTCAAAGTTTCACCGATCCTACAGGACCTGGTCCAAGAAATGTTGAGACTACATGAACAGCTGAGTTGTCGAATTATCTTATTATTATTATGTTTTCCTTACTTGTGGTAATAGAAAATGTGCCTCTTGGATCACGTTTCATTCATTGATAGGCTTCAATTAATTTATAGCTTCTTGGAACCTATTTGTACGTATTGTTCATGTTGAAATTTTTTTCCCATTCAACAAGTTTCATCGAAAGAGAAATTGTTGAGAATAAATTGTCAAAAATTTCTTTGTGATTTTTATGTATTATAACTTTACAAAGCCTCAATACAATACCTTCAATTGCTCCAAATTCTTTGCAAAATTCCAGAGATTCAGCATTTGCACCTTGATAAATTTCAAAGGCGTAAACATAGCAAGAAATTCTAGCAAGCACCCCCGATTTTATTCCCCATGGATGGTATTTACCTCTTATGTATTGTTTGATGTTTGAACTTACTTTGAACAGAATCATCATTTAATCCACTGACAAATACTTTTCCGAGTATCAGCTGTCAGTAAACACTCTGAAGAAGTGGTCTAATACGGGCCTGATTTTACACAGCTTATCTTTAATGTCTTGAAATGTATTACTTGGAAAAAAAATAATTTTTAATTAAATTTTAACAAATTTAGCTCCTCATTTATTCGTTTTATATAAAAAATGATAATATAAAACTATTTTTTAAGAAATTTTATTAAAACTTTTTTAATTTTATTTTTTTTATGAAGTTGCCCTTTACGACCACTTGTTACTTTAAGTCTCAAATGAGGCACTATGGCTTCCAATAGATAGGAAGTTTATTTCTTAAAAGTAAACAATTTTAATGGGATTATATGGCACATGTATGTCTTATAACAGAGAAAAAGTTATACTTACCTCATTTAGAAGTATATTACTGTAACAAACAAATGATGGTATTTCTTCATTCCCTTCTTCCACAAAATCAAAGATTACAATTTTTCAAGGCTGGTGTTACGAGCTGTTATGATATACTAAAACAATTTGAGGCTTAAATGGATACGATTTGGCACTCAAGCAAAAAAAATGAGGAAAAAAAAATGATTTTAAATCTTTATTTCCTTGAATTATTGTAGAAGCCTCAAATGAGGTCCAGGTGAGGAGAGAGATATGTTTCAAAGAAAAGTGAAAACGAAGTAATTTTGAAAAAAAAATCTTATTAGAAATGTAAATAATATTGTTTCCTATAAATAAAAAGAAAGAAAATAAATAATTTATGTATTACTTCTATTCATAACTATTTTCATACATTCAAATCCTTTACTATTCTCAACAGTTGTTGAAATATTCATGATAAAAATCATCTTCAAACCTTTCATCATAAAAATTATGACATTTTTTTTATTATATCCTGAAAACTGATCTTAGTAAATGTAAACTCATAGCAATTTAAAATATTTATTATGGAAGTAAATCAAATATCTGAGAAATAAACAAATTCATTAAGTGTTTTCTCAAATATTCCTTTTGATTGTAGATGATAAAAGTATATTAATGTAAATCATTTAAATATGATCAAAGGTACATATATTGTATCCGAACTGTAGATATTAATAGACAAAATAAATTCTTTCTGTCCTCGGATTTAACTATATATTTTGACAAGTACTTGACAGTGTGATTCAAAATATTACATCTATTTTACGTTACTCTGAGACTGACATGTTGAAAACTGACGGCTTATTCGCTTTTTAAACATCGTGTTAATATTCTGCTTTCGAAATATTTTTTATAAGGAAAAAAAAACCACTTTTCGACTATTTGCATACAGACAAGTAACAACGCGTGGCAAATTCTGAAGGATTCGAATTTTTACAGAGGAAAATACAGAGAATTCTTGAAAAAAAATGACGTTTTTCTTTAAATATTGTTCAAAACGTTTGTAGTGCAAACAATTTCCTTGGCTATTTTTGATGCAAAAAAGAAAAAATATCGAAAACTAGTTGCAAAGAAAGGGTGGTAAAATATTGCTTTAATAAAATAAAACTTTTCGTCTGCTTAGCAGGTACTCAGATTCTGATAAAAAATAAAAAGAAATTTATCGTCGGGAAACTAATTTAGAGAACGATTTTATTCCATCAGATTTCAGAATAAATTAACTTATTATCATGATTTTGTTTATTATTTATTTTATATTTTCATATGATTTCATGAGATTTTGAGTTTCAAACAGGTGTATTGAAGTCTTATTTCTCAATTATTCTAATTTATTTCAGAACTTCAATTTAAATTTACATTAATTGTGGAATTTTAAAGTATGACGCTTTCACCATATGCCAGTCACTATATTGGATGAACTGTGGCACCATGTTGAAGCTGCATAGGCAAATGTAACTGTAGATGCCACACAATCTCTGACTCAATGCCGCGGCTGAAAGTGTAGCTATGACTGCCAGAAGTGGTTATTCTGGGTACTGATTTCTCAGGATCTCTGCATCCAAATTTCTTGAAAATTTAATCACCTGTTATTAGTTATTTGCATTTCTTCCTGGTGAAACAATTTTAATAGACAGCAGTGTATAATTGCAAAAACAAGTGCTGATGTACTTAAATTAATGCACTTAAAGCCAGTTCCATTGTGTAAAATATGTGAAAGTATACTGCAGGAAAATTTAACATTTCATTGTACAATATCCTCTTCACCAGACAGTGATTCGAAATTAGAGATTCGTCGCCAGTTATTCCAGTGGGTCATTGAATCCTTGGCTATTGCTAAGATCTGTGAAATACACGTTTTATTCCAATTAAAGAGGTAAGGATTTATTGATAGATTACTTATTGAATACTTGCTCGGCGGATCTCGTAACAAAAATAAATGGAAATATTTAAATTGTGAGGTTCTTGTTCGATAGTAATAGTGTTAAATATTTGTATTTACTTAAGAGTACACTATCCATGTCTGTAAAGTTAAATCTTAACTGTTTTGATGTAAATCGAATATCATTTGGGTTCACCAGATAAGGCGCTAATTCCACGAATTGAATATATATATATGAGTGATTGGGGCTTTTGAACTTTAAAGCTATTGTCGAAAGCGGTCTGTATAGTTCTGGTAATATCATATAGAACTGCACCGTTCATGAATTATTGAAGCAAGTTATTAATATAAACAGGCGAGGAGTCACAGAATAGTCTGCTGCACCTAATTATATGGATAAATACTGCATAATATCCATATATGGATGTAAACATAGTCAATGTATATTGTGGAGAGAGTTTCTAATTTAGCCTACAATATAGTTCTCTCGTATTCGTAATACAGTTAAAAGTGAATGCATTATCTCTACTTGAATTCCGGATTTTAAGAATGTTGTAGTATGTAAAAAGAAAATTCATTATATTTTAACTGGATTTTACAATTGTACTTGCATATATCAATAATAGTGACGAATAGTTGTATTTCAAATTTAAAAAAATAAAATTGTTCCTTTTATATGTGTCTACGGAACACAAGAAGGGTTTTCTGTTTTATTCTATAAAAAAAGGGGAAAATATTGATACTAAGAATGCTGAAGTGAGAAAGCAATTATTTATCTGAATTTCGTACATGCATTTGCATATATCACTAATAAAGATGTACTGTGGAACTTCAACTTGAAATCGTAATTCGTTTTGCATGCGAATACTCGAAGCCTAGTTTTCTTTACTGTTTCCAAAAATTAGAGAAGAATCAGAAAAAGGGGCAAGAAGAAAGGTTTTATACAATCTATTTACGCAATATACTTAAATCGTATTTTTTCATCATGACATAAGTAATTAGCCGAACTACAATCATTTAGTGTCATTGGACACAGGGAGCTAATAAAGGCTTGAAGTGTTGACAGTTTTGACAAGTAGAAGCTGTGTAGTGAAGTTTCGTGTTTAAAATTTTAAGACATTATTATTTGACATAATTTATTTGAAGAATTACGATCGCATGCACATTAGGCATGTTGAAACGAGCTAGAATCATTCCTATGTACCAAGAGTCACGTAATTTACATTGATTGTAGACAGTATGTTATTGTAATAGAATGAGCTTCTAGAATGTACAACCGAAGTAAATCTATAGTTACAAATAACTCGGCTGACCACCAATTCAGCTAATGTAAAGAGGCATATAAACCCTACACCAATCCACCCCAGAATTTTCTCTTGTGGCAACATTTGGAAAGCTGGTATTCGAATCCAATTTGCACAGAAGTTTTCACAAAGGAGGGTTGTTTAAAAGACGTCCAGAATTATGTTCACCCTTCACATTACGCCACCGAAACGAAAGGTTTAATTGGGAAAGCACGCATGTCAATTGGAGTGTAAGTCAACAGATATCTGTACACATTAATGATAAGTCTTCATTTGATTTCTGAGGGACTCAAGAAGATCAGTTGTGTTGTTTCGAATGCCGTGAATCTAGCTTCTGTAAGCAAATAAAAATAGACGTAGCCTTCACAGTTATTTTTTTGTTTCAGAGGAAACATGTTAAGTGGAGAAATAGAATAATAAGTTATAGTGAAGTTTCAAATGAAACATGAAGGAAACGTAACTGAAACTTATAATTTATTTTAAGAAGTATATGGAAAATAATGTTTATCGCATGCAAGTGTTTTAACCTTCTTCATGTTGGCCGAGAAAACGTTGAAGATGATTCACACTTGGTCACCCTTCGACATCAAAAACAGTGGTGATTATCGAAAAAATCAGTTATCTCGATCTTACCGCCGGTTAAGTATTCATGTGATTGTTGAGACAGTAGGAATTGACAAAGAATCCGTACTTCAAACTTTAAATAACACTTGTAACATGCACAAAGTGGGTACCAAAATGGTGCCTAAAATTCACTTGTTTGAATAAAAAGCTCACAAAAATGTTTGTACTAACACTTCGAATGCTATTGAAAATGACACAGACTAATTGGAAAGGATAGTAAAGTGTGAGTAATTGTGGGTTTTTTAATCATTATCCTGAAACGAAGCGCCAATCCCTGCACTGGAAGAGTCCATCTTCACTGAGAGCCAAAAAGGCCTGATTGAGCAAATTAAAATTCAAAGCAATGATGATTGTTTTTTCCGAAATTCATGGGTTTATGTACCTTCAATGGGTTTCTGGAGGTCAAACTATTAATCAATACTACCAAATTCAAGTTCTTGTTTAATTCCATGAAAGATCACCAGGACATCCGTGAGATTCTGGAACATTAAATCCAAGACACCTTGTTTTTGTGATATATATTTTTGCAAATTATTAGTAGAGTTCAGATTCTATGTGTGCCATATAATGATATTTAATCTTTTCTATCAAACTGTAAAAGTAATTTTTTCATCATAAAGATTTTTTTCCTCTATCATTTGAATATGGACATGTTTTGTGAGATATATTTTCATTTAGGTATCATTTTTAAGAATAATGTATTATAAATATACAAAATATTTTACTCCACATATAGAAAAATATGCGCAAAATATAGTGAACTTAATTGTTTAATGATATTATTGTATATTTTCTTTGAAAAAAATGATAGAACTTCGTATTTTGAAAATTTAATTTTTTTTCCATTTTCATATACAAAATTATTTCTTAAAAATTAGATGTTATTTAGAGAAAAAATACTTTAGGTTCACTATATGCATAAGTATCTTATATTGAAGTATAAAATATATGGAACCATATTGAGTAATAGTTTCTTTAAAATGGTATCTAAATGCAAATATATATACCTCACAAAACATGTCCATATTCAAATAAGACGGGAAAAAAATCTTTATGATGAAAAAGTTAATTTTATAGTTTGATAGAAAAGATTCAAATATCATTATGAGGCACACATAGAATCTGAACTCTACCAATAATTTGCAAAGATTTATATCACAAAAACACGGGATCTTAGGTTTAATGTTCCAGAATTCCGCGAATGTCATGGTACCCTTAAAGGAAAAACGTTCTGCATTGTGGAAAGAGAAGTCACGGGTTTTCCATCGAGACAAAGCGCTGGCTCATTCTGAATTGTCCCTCAAGAGGTTTTAGGCAAGTAGAGCATCTCAGTGTTATTATTCGCCGAATCTAATGCTATGCGACTTTTATCTGTTTTCTAAAGTGAAATATGCATTGAAATGAATAAGATTTGAATCTTTCGAAGCTGTTAAAGAGAAAGTGTCTTGAAGAAGCTGACAGAAGAAGACTTCGCAGGACTGTTTCAAGCAAAGGAAGATTCGCATGGAGCGTTGTAGGGATAGAGGAGGAGTGCGTATTGAAGATGATAATAAGTAAGTATGTATGACATCATAGTAAAATATAAAATAAATATATACAACGTCAGTCTCGTTATTTAATAGCCATATCTCCTACACTTACTTTTGTACTACTAATATCACTTACCCACTTCTGCTTTATAAAATTTCTTTTTATATCCTTATTCTACTTTTTTTTACTAATAACTTAATCTTTTCACTTTTACCCAACGAGCTTTTAGCCTAGATTTAGCGTTTAGTTACCTTTTTTTTTATTAAACTTCAGTCAAACAAAAGATATGTAGTTAACGATAACAATGATCTTTTATTCTTGTGTTTGTTTATTGCTTTAAATCGGTGAATACTGCAATTTGATTTCAGCGGATACTTCATCAGCCATGAATTACAGAAATCTCTCTCTCTCTCTAAAATATTTCTCACTCACTGAGATAATGTGTAAGTAAACATCTTACACTCGACCCTTATTAAGCACCCTAAAACAGGCGGGTGATAACAGTTAATAATGCAAAGCACACAAATCTCGGTTGGTGGAGAAGTTCTTCGTCAGGTGACTATAGTGCATATGGCTTATCCTAATGTTCTCCGGACTTGAACCCGATTGAGTATACTTGGGTAGCTTTAGGGAGAATTTTTACTGTATTTAATCACCCCTTTACAACTCTTCTGTGTCTTCTAACTACCTTGGATAGTTTGTCAATGATTTAGTAAACACCAGGGTTTTGAGCAGATAACATCACTACCGTGCCTGTGACACTATTAGAGATATCACACATTATATTGAAGCTGGTCACAAATAGAAACTCAGATACAAAGTTCTTTGTTTTACCTTTATGTTATGTATTTGCAAGAGAGAAAACGAGCCTATTGTCATTTTGCACTAATTTGTGATGCACTGTTTCTTTAATGTTTTTTCAAATTTCATTATATTCCAAATAATCGAATTCTTATAATCAGAAATTTTCCGATTTTTCCTTAATTTTTGGAAATTAATGTAGAGCACATATTATGTATTGAACACCAAATGTAGAATATATTTTATATTCGAAAAGTTGAATTGATTTTAAAGGACGTGAGCTATATAATAAAAATTATTACTTTTAATACACATGGAATATGATTTTTTTATATGTACCAAAAGAGAAGTTAGAAAATAAAAATATTTTCTTTCCGTAAGAAAGTGCTTATAAATTGATTTGTATTCTTTGACATTAGAGGGAATTCAATACAAATCTTCATACTAAAAGTCTTTCTATATTCAAAATATCTTGTTTTCATGTATTACACCAAAAATCTTGAAAGAAAAATGTTTCTTTTTGTGTTTTGCTCAAAACTGTGTGAAACAAATAAAATTAACAGGTGTAAGGCATAGCATACAAGTTAAAATCATTCTCCTGTAAAATTCGTGTGGAAAATGAAAAAAAATTGTCACTTTACTTAAATATTTTGACTGAATTTTATTATATAATACTTTGCTATTTTCTATCTTGGAAAATGTCAAAAGTTATTGGAAACGAAGAGTAAGGGATGTGTTATATCACTTCACTTTCATAAATCTTAACATAGCTTTTTTTACCATTATGAAATTTTATAAATGTAATTTTATTTTTACTCTTTATAAGAAAAATGTAAAAATGAAATGAAAAAGAAATAATTGCTCAAAAATAAAAATTTAAAAAATTGTGTAACTTTTTGTTAGTCCATCTTCAATTTTGATTTTGAGTTATTCATCAACGAATTACAATTAAAAACAAACAAACTGAAAAGATAAATTACTTTAAAAAAACTCTTAATCTCCACATTAAAATCATATTTTAATTAAAAATCAAAATTGGAACTTAGAAAAAGCTAGTGGAGTTTCCTATCTCGCATCGAAATGAATAAAACTTTCTCTTTTTAGAATTTTTCATGACGTATTCTTTTCTTTTTTCATAAAAATAATTTATTAGTGAACAATTAATATTTCATATTCTTCATTAGAGTATATGACAGAAGATTGTTTTCTGAAAATGTAATTACTTTTCATCATTTATATGAAATCAATCAAATGCATGATACAGATTATAAGAAGAGTGTGGTAAAAGCATGCATTATTTATTGACTCTTCTTAAACTTTTGAACATTGCGACCCACTTTTTAAAAACAAAATTTATAGCGACCCAATTCATCCTTGACCAACTGAATTTTTTCAGAAGTAGGTACATGCTTTAATTTCAAGTATTTCATTGCAAATAACACATTCAGGAAATATAACTGAATTGAAATCTCCTTTCTTTAATTTCGATATCTTAATTGAAAATTAACTGAACTCTAAGAATTTGAACATTACTTGTTTATATAGTTGCAATATATTTTTAAGAGCATATAAATCAAAATTCTTCAAAGTAGTTTAGAACAAAATAAACAGCAAGTGATCTTTATTAGAAGTTGCTATTCTAAAATTTATGCCTAATTCTGGATTTCAAATAATTCCCTCTTAAGCGTGTTGGCAGAATAACTTTTAAGGTTTAAAATTCATTGAATTTAGTGCTTTTACATGTTCTATCTTTCCCATGTTGAAAATGCTTAAAAGATCTAATGTTTCAGAATAAAATATTACTATATTTTCTTGGAAAAAAATATCAACACTTCTGATTTTCCTAAGATAAACTTTTTAAATTATAAAATATGAATTAATTAGAGATAGTTACTTTTATGCGTGCTTTCAAAAATCAAAATTTCAAGGAATCAATCATTAGCGAACAAACACATGAATAAGCAAAAGGTTTAAAAGTAAAAGTAGATAAACAAATTCATAAAATCTTTCTTTTTAATGAAAACGCTTAAAAGATCAAGCGGCTTTTAAATAAAAATCATTTAATTTTTCTCAAAAAGAAAAAAGCTGATACTTCTGATTTTTCTAAGAATCCCTTTTTAAAATCACGAAAAGAATATTAATTAGTATCTATAAGTAAACCTAAAAAGCAATGTAAGATTAAAAAAACTGTGCCAGATACAAATCTTGTAACAGTGTTCTTTATTTCAATTCTTAAAATTTATTCTATATACTTTATTTAGAGATCTACATAATTACTTTTAATATTCGATTTTAAAATATTATTATAATCCCATATTATTAAATTTATACGAAAAATAACATTATAATAAAAAATTATTATATAAAAATTAGTATTTGAGTCCCTAGTGAGCATTGTATTAGAGGGAACGGAATAAAATTTGGAATTCCGTCGATATAAAGTATGCACTCAAAAATGATGTAAAATAGTCCAGCAGTCATAGTCGCGGTTATAGTAATAAAATTTGAACATTTCAAATGATAACACATACTTTTTGTGTTTGAAACATGATCATAACAACAA
Source organism: Nephila pilipes (assembly GCA_019974015.1). NCBI lineage: Eukaryota > Metazoa > Arthropoda > Arachnida > Araneae > Nephilidae > Nephila > Nephila pilipes. The sequence continues at coordinate 266,833 of BMAW01091145.1, forward strand.
GAAACTTAAAATAGTATTTATAGAATGAAAAATTTCGGCGATAAGCAGAGACAAGAAAAAAAGTGAAAAAAAATATAAAAGGTGAAGCAACAACAAAGTCAGTATTCACAAGCTTATACATTTCCGACGTGTTCGCCTTCACGTACGATGCTATTTTACATGAGGCAGATGTTGAATACAAATGCATTACGTGCCATGAGAGGAGGAATCTGTTGATTCTCTCTTGTGATTCTCTCTTGATTTAAGATATTCCGGTTAGAATTTCATTGGGGGTATGATCGAGTGATCGTGGTGGCCACAAGAACAAGAAATCGAAGCAGATAATTCTTTCAAAATGTGTTGCGTTTTTATAATTAGTATTTTTTCACCCAGTGTAAAATACTGCAAACTCTACGAAAAAATTACAATTTAACAAAATTTATTTGAACATCACTAAATAATTTTTTCCTTAAATAATTTAAATTTAGATTTTTAAAGAAAAAAAGAGTTGTGAAATATTAAACTTTGTATTTCATTAAATGACTACTTTTTCATAGCTCAGGAGACTTATATATGTGTGTTAAAAAGAAAGGGCTATTCGCGGTTTTCTCTTCACTAACCTTGGGGACATTTAATTAAGACTGATTGCTATAAATAACAATTCTTCCCAACCAAAAACGAAACGTGAGTATTTAAATTCAAGGCAGGTAGAAATAAAGTGAAGAAAGGTAGATAAGAAAGTATATAAGCAAAGCGAGAGACACACGATAGAGGTTGTTCAAAAACTTGCCGCAAATTTCTTTAATTCACTTTCAAATATTAATAACCCAAATATTCAAAATCTAGAAGATTATCAACTACACCCACATACGAAAAGACCCAGGAAAATTCTATTAGATTACAACCCACCTGAAACTTAATTTTAGCTCTTAATATTCAACAGCACTACCACCATTAACAAACTCCACCCATCACATATATAGTAACTTACACACAATCGCTGACAGCCAATAGCAGCATCGCATCTACTCCTCAGTCAACCAATCCAAAAACAAGATCTCCTCTTCAATCTCTCAGCTCAGCTTTTCTTCGACTCTCGGTTCTTCATTTCCACTGAAGTTCCTTCCACTTCCAATAGATGGCGCCATACTTCCTCCAACTTCCTTCTACTATTTCTCAAAGACCCTCCAATAGAATATCAAGATATTTTCGACACTTCAACCTAGGAAGCACATCTCCAATATGAAAACTCCATCCTCCCAATGTATCATTTAAATGCCAGATTTGGGCTGGTGGAGCGCTTCGCGCTCCGGGCGCCCATTGAATTTCAACGTCAACGTCAACGTCACGATAGAGGTCGAGTGCCTCTAGCGTTGAACAGTTGTCCTATAGTAGAAGACGGGGTCGAGAATCGCTACAAATTATCGATGGCATAGTGGATACTAGAAGTCGAGCCAGCCTCAAATTAAGCGTATTGGTAAGAGTTAATTTGGTATAAGTGGGATAGGCAAATATATCTAGGGCGATACTTTGGAGAGTCGGTGTACATCTGTCGTTATAGTACCGAACTGAGAAATAAAAACAGTGTGTGAGATCTGTCTAACGTCTCTTTGCATGACTTATTGACTCTTAAGAGTTAGTACATTTAGTTTAGCTATGACACAAGAGGAGAATATAATTTTCCTTACTTTATTGTAGAATGCACTTGATTTCTCTACCGAGGCTTGGGAGGATGAATAGATTCACGCGAATCAAGAGAAGAACGTCGTATTAGTAGATTTTAAGGGAAGATTTGAATTGTAGCTAAGTGAGCCAAAATTAAAAAAAAAAAGTAAGTGATAAATCAAATTCTTCAGAGACATATGATACGACTTGGGGAAAACAATTTTCGAAAGCGGCCGCAAATTCTTACGGAGAGAACATGTATTATTAACAATTATGGAGAGAACAGGTTTGCATAAATACATAAAAAAAACTTATTAAATACTGTACTGCCAATATATATATATATATATATATGTGTGTGTGTGTGTGTGTGTGTGTGTGTGTACACTATACCGTGCAAAATAATTGGCACCAATGTGTCTGAAACTACTTCAAACCAGATTTATCTGCTTAGAATAGGTATGACTTAGCGACCTAACTGTTTTTAGTGTATTAGTGTATAAGTAGTTAGGTATTCTTCAGTTGTGAGCCTTCGATTGAGTCAGATAGGTAGTATGTTTGCTCTCTCTTTCTTTCAAGTATTCAAAAATGGATATACATCTAAGGAAGAGTGCTACAATTATAGCTCTTAAAGAGAAAACGTCTATGACAGTTAGAGAAATAGGTTCTGCAGTTGGTGCAGGCAAATAAAGTATTTCAAGAATCCTATATTCATTCAAAGAATGCGGATCAGAAATAGAAAACTAATTCAAGGCAAACAAACTCAGATCTTCAAAGGGATATATTCACATCAAAGGGTTTTTGATATGAGTAACTCAATAGTACGGCGTAGGCTTCTAAACGCTGGCCGTAAGGCAAGGTGAACAACAACAAAAAAATTCTTTTGAGCTTCTTACATGAAGAAAAAAACACTTAGCATGAGCAAAAAAAAAAAGTACAAATCATGAACTGCTGATGGTAGGAAGAAAGTAGTTTTCAGTAATGAAACTCATTTATTTGTGCTGGGATACATTTCAGATGTTGTGAGACGAAGTGATTGTGAACCTTTAGGACAGGACGATACCCATCAGATTGTAAACACACCCACTGAAGCAGGTATTTTGTGCTTATTTCAAGGCAAAAGGCACTGGAAGGCATGATGGCACACCTGTTCTCCCAAAAGACACTCCTGTTCAATGCATGATGAATTCGACTAAATACTTAAGATTCATTGAAGTAGACTCCGTATAATATTGTTTTATTCATAAAAAGCTTTAACGGAACATTTCAACATGACTTGGCTCCTTGTCACGATTCAAAACTGGTAAAGATTTTTTTGCTACAAAATCAAATGAAGAAAAGCATGATTGGACTAGAAATCGACTAGACCTAAATCCCATTGAGAAATTGTGGTATATTGTGAAGAGACGGAATGTAAGAATGATTGTTAAACAAAAGAACGCATGATAAAGTATGCAATTCAAGTGTGGTTTCAGGATGATGACCTCAGGTACATGTGTACTATTATATTAGAATCAATGCCAAAAGGTCTGCCAAAGGTCATATCTGCTAATTGAGGATATACGTCATCCTAGAAAATATATTATAAATGTATAGAAAGTTTTCTTAAAAAGAGCGATTTTTTTACTTTGTCCTAATTAATTTTCATTGGTATATATACATATAGAAAATTATGATAAATACATGAGATTTTCTTAGAGTGAAGATATATAGAAAAAAACTTCCATAGAAAGATTTTTAATGCTTTCAAAATTAAAAGATAATTGTTTTTAAAAAAGTCGAAACAAATATTCCTCAAGTGTTTCTAAAAGCACTTTCACAATAGAAATATTTTACAAAAATAAAGTAAAAGTGGGATTGTTCTCAATTCCTGGAAGGAATATTATTATGAAACGTCTTTGAGAAAGTGCCGTCTTCTTTAATGCTAAGAGCGTTACGAAATTCTTTTAACGTGATTAGAATTATCAAAAATTCCAATCAATGGAAAAATGCTTTCTGTAAACGTGATGAATTTTGATTTTTGAAATGAGATAATGGAATTAAAGATTTCAATTCATCTGAAGTGAATTTCGTAAAGCTTTCAAGAAAAGTACCATCTTTTAAGAGGAAACAGTAAAAAATAACAAAATTTGTTCCCAAGGGCTGGTATTTTAACCATTATATTCATGATAATGTCGGAAGCGATAGAAAGATGGCGTTCCTTTCACTTATAACAATTTGCCGTGATAGAGAGTTCTTTATGCTATTAATTATTTAATATAAACCTTTATATTAAAATATTACTTCAAAAATTTTCTTTCTTTTCATTAGAAATTATCTTAAGGTGAATTAAATAATTAGGTATTTGAAATGTTACAGGAATAATCTTTTTTTTTGAAATACATGAAACCTTTCTTTAACATCGCATTTGAATATTATACCTCTTTGAATTTTCAACTGAAAGTTTTGAGATAAAATGCGGATAAAATAACGTAATTTTAAATTTCACTATTACTAGTTTTAAGAATGCCTGTTCCTCAACTGGCCTTACCTAGCTGTATTAATGACATGTATTTAAAAAACTAAAATGCCGTAATAATTTCAGATTTTTTTTTTGAAAAGAATTTTAAAAAAGAGAATCATGAGAGGAAGAAGAGGAAAAGAATTTTAATGGGTGTAATTTCATTAGATAGGTGCAAATACTTTATTACATGAAACATATTATTACCAATTTTATAGTCCTTTCTTTCAAGAATTATTTTTTATTCTAAATAAATAACGTAGCATTTATAAGACTTACGATTAGGCAAATCCGTAATGTTATGGGATACAATTTATGGTATACTGCCACCTTTCTATAATTTAATGTTTTGTTTCAAAGCTTTTAATGACTGAGTATAATGAAATGAAATCCTGTTATATAGTAGAGATTCACAAATTTATGTTTATAATAATTCAAAGTAAAAACTTTCCACTGTTACTATTTCAAACAAATTAATTATTTATTCGAGCAGTTTCCATCAGAACATATTCAAATAGACAATTCTAAAAGCATTAACATTCAACTTATTTTTAAAATAATATTAATGACATTGCTTTTGATAGCAACAATATCTTAAAAATTATGAAAAAAGTTCGCTACGTATATTTATATTCATGAAAAGTCTGATCTGTGCTTGTTCTTCTTATTTTACGAGAAACCCTTTGTTAAAATTATATTTTTAAGAAATTAGAAATTCAACGTATTCAATGTACTTTATATGGATTTTTCTGATAAAGTAATAAAATACTCTTAAAAATATTTATATTCATTTTCCTAATTTTATTATTCTGTACAAAGGAGTAAAATGGAGAAAAGAATGATTTGTAATAAATTTTTCTTCAGAATTTATTCGACATGAAGGCCTTCAAACTTAATGAAAACCTCACAAAATTTATATGTATTATTTTAGAAAATTTTAAATTCAATTATTCCAATTTAGAGTAAGAAAAGTATTCAAAGTTCTTCAAAAACTTATAGATTATTTATAATTTTCTAATGAATTAAATTAAATTACAAAGTATTCTATACAATTTTTTTGTAAAGAAACTGCCTTCTTTAGAAAGACTTTTCAAAAATATGTAATCACAGAATAAATTTTATTTTGATATATGAAAAATACAACAAAAAATTCAGTAATGAAATTATTTGGGCAGCACTATTTTAATAAATGGAGTAGATGTTTAAATTTTTTAAATCTCGCTTTTCTCATATGTGTATAATGCATAAGAAAATTTTTCTCCGGAATTTTCACTTGAATAGAAATTCATCAATTTGAACTAACTTGCGAAAAAAATATTGTTTCAGAATGTTCAATGTTTTATTTCAAAAATATCTAATTCACAACATTAGGAAACTTTCAGCCGAAACAATTTTATGTGAATAACAGCACATTAAAATTGAAAAAATTAGTGTTCTTTTGAAAAATAAAGTGTTGAATGTTTCTATTGCCTATGCACTTCCTTTTCGAGGAGCAATATTTTGAAAATAATTTCATATGAGTTTGTTAAGTTAGTAATAAAATATGAAATAAAAGTTAAAAGTCAGAATATTATAATGCACCTCATGCATTAATTTTTTCTGATGTGCAAATAGTAAGGAAAACTTCTTAAATTAAGATTAAATTACTTCAATGAGTCTGGATTTTTAAAATCAAACATCTTTTTAAGAATCAATCTTTTTTAATTTGGAAAAATATTTAAAAATCTGCTTGATAAAAAAGAAAAACAATAAGATATATGCATAACAATATATCGTTAATTAACAGCTGTTGACGAGCGTTTGTGAGACTCTGATTTTAGGCTCGCTATTTTTTTTTTCGGTTTTGAAAGATTTTAATACCATAAGGGAGGGAGAGTTCAATAAATTTAATTACGATGAAATATTTTGAAATTAAGAAGTTATTTCAAGTTCCAAACTTCATCGGAATGGGGAGAACACCACTATGAATGGTTTCTCTCACCATCGTTATAAATAAAACTAACGGAATTGAAAATATGGCGGCTATCTACAACTTTTTCTCTCTGTTCACTATTGCAATAATGTGTTTGAAAAATTTATAAATTTATTAATTATTTATATATATTATAATAAATTTTTAAATTTATATATATTATAATATAAAATTAAAAAAAAAATGAAAAATTTATTATAATATATATAAATAATTAACGTATAAATTATTTATATATATTATAAATAATTTATACTTTATACATGAACAACAATAAAGAATAAATAAGAACAATCAACAATAATATTTTGTATGAAATTATAATGAAAACAAATAAACAATTTAAAAATAAAATTAAGAGAGATACTATCGTTTGTCTAAATATACGACGAAGTAAATTGTTAAAAGCATGAAATATTATGGAGCCACATAATGATTGAGAATTTTTTTTCCACATCAAACGCAGAGTCAAACTTTACATCAACAATAACTATGAATTATTTCTATTCTACAGACTATGTCATTTAGTGTGAATAGGTATATCATGCAGGTTCATTTAAGTATCTCAATTACGACGATGCTTCAGATGTATAATTGATTCTTAAACTCTTCTTATGAGATTAAAAACATTCAGTTATTGAATTATTATCTGCTTTTAAATTGAGACTGCTCTTGAATTATTCAAAATTGACTCACTTTCTTCGAAGAGACACCACAGAATATTTAAGAAATTACAGAAAATATTCTTCTTAAGGAAAATCTACTCTTTTTTACTTTTTTTATTATTATTTCTCGATCAATTTATGAAAGGAAACTTAACAAGTCAATTGGAAAGTCCCCAGCCTGATACATAGATGGCACTACTAGAATTAAATCCATATGTTTTTTAGTTATCCCTAACCCTCAAAAGATGCGTGTATAAATTTGACAGCTGTCGGATCATTTGTTTGTGAATTATAGCATTTTGAGTGATGCAACTTTTGTTATTGTGAAAAAAATGGATAAAAAGGAATTTCGCGCGTAGATAAAATATTGCTTTTTGAAGGGAAAAAATACTGTCGAAGCAAAAACTTGGCTTGATGCCGAGTTTCCGGACACTGCCCCAGGAAAATCAACCATCAAGGATTGGTATGCTAAGTTTAGACGGGGTGAAATGAGCACCGAAGACGGTGAACGCAGTGGACGCTGCTTCATCAAGACAATGCACCGTGTCACAAGTCAGTGAAAACGATGGCAAAAATCCGTGAATTGGGCTTCGAATTGCTTCCTCATCCACCGTATTCTCCAGATCTGCCCCCCAGCGACTATTTCCTGTTCTCAGATCTCAAAAGAATGATCGCTGGGAAGAAATTTTCGTCAAATGAAGAGGTGATCGCCGAAACTGAGGCCTATTTTGAAGCAAACGACAAATTGTACTACAAAAATGGTATCGAAAAGTTGGAGGGTCGCTATAATCAGTGTATCACCCTTCAAGGGAATTATGTTGAATAAAAAAAAAACTAATTTTGCCAAAAAAATGTGTTTTACTATGGTAGGCAGGGGACATTTCAATTGACCTGTTATGTAAGGGATTAGTGAATTCTAATTTATCAAGCAACAATATCTTGGTAAGAATTTCATCGAAAAATGTATATGAAATTGAAACGAGACGAATATTACGATACATTATGAATGCTATTACTTTTAAATATATACAGAATGGAAGGAGAGAAATAAATTTTTATCGAATGAAATTTGGAAGAAAAACGCAACTAATGATTGTATTGATGTTTTTCGGAACCGATAAAAGATTTATATAGTCATAGTTATGCAACTCTCTCTAAAATAATTTAGACAGAAAAATAAAAGTCCTTTTTAGATTTTGAAACGCTTAATCTTTTCCGGATTTCAAAAAAATACCTAAATCTTCATTTAAACATTTTTTTTAAATGTTAATACATTTGAGCTCTCTTATAAAAATACTTACTATTATTCTACTTCGATTAAAATACATTTAAAGTGTTTAAGCAAATTTTCTAACTTTTAAATGCCTTTTACTACGTTTGCTTGTCTACACATATAAACAATTAATTATGTTTTAAACTTCACTCTAACCCCTTATGTATACATATCTCAATTCTGTAAAGATGTTTTGTAAATTTTGTTACAGTTTCTTACATCAATCAAATATAAGAAATTCATAGTTATATATAAAATTAATCTAGTGAGTTGAACATTAAATTGCCATATGCTAAATTTTAATATATCTAATTAATTAAGAAATGTAACAAATAAAATGTCAACAAATCTTGAAACTCAATCGACATATACCCAACATTATCTTTTTTGATGAATTTGCGTCTTTACAAATTTAAAATTTATTTTCTAATATTAAGTGATGTAATACTTTGAATATAGCTATTCCTCTTGCAGAACGGTCTCCTGCAGCCGTTCCTCCTGCAGTATTTCGAAAGGCTGGATGGAGGTGGAAATCGGGAACGAAGTTTGGACTCCAAATATTTCAATAAATGTTCAATAATATTCAAGTCCTGAGACAGAGGGGGCAAGATGTTCAACTTCATCGTCATGCTCTTCGAACTATGCTTCAACACACCTAGCAGTGTGGATAGGGGCGTTGTCGTCTTAAAAAGTTGTCGCTCTTCAATTAGTATTGTCTGGACAAATGGATGGACATGATCCCCTAGAATGCTTAGATAGTGATTGGATTCGATTCTTCGATGCAGAATAACAAGTAGTCCAAGACCACGATAAAATATTGCACCCCATACCATAATGGAGCCCCCCCCCATGATTCATAGTTGGCAAGTGGTATTCAGGATTGAACGCTTCTCTGGGCGTTCTCCAGACATAAACGCATCCGGTCATCTGAAATAGGGTGAATGACGATTCATCTGACCATATTACCTGTTGCCAATGCTGTGAGGACCAGCCTTTGTGATCTCTGCATCATTGGCGTCGCTTGAAAGCATTAGTTGTTGTCACCAAGGTCTTAAGAATTTCCACTCTGCCATAAATGTTCGCAGCATGAAGTTCCCTTTGACAGTTTTTGTTAAAACGGGGTTCTGGAGATGACGGTTCATTTCGAATGTTATCTCTGATAACGATTGCTTGTACTTTCGGGCTACTATGCCCTTCAAAACCCTTCTATTCTTTTCAGCAAGCTTTGACTTTCAGCAAGAGGGTAAGACGTCTTTCGTGTACGCTATCATAACGG
>BMAW01091145.1:279162-321551 GCA_019974015.1 Nephila pilipes
TATACGTTGGGTTTTCATTAAGTTTTAATTATTATTAAGAAATATCCAGACAAAATTTATTCTGAATATTTGCATGATAATGGATCGTTATGTACAACTGTTAATGTTGATTTGTTTGGTTTCATGAAGCTGCTGATTGAAGAGTATGGAGAATATAGAGTTCATTCTGCAGGATTCTGTAATGATCCAGCAGAATGAACTTTCCCCCCTGCTAAAGGTTAATAAGTTCTTTGACTAATGCTTAGTTCTGGACGTTGACTATGCCAAGAAGTTTTAACAAATAAAAATCATGGTAAAAAGAAAAATAAATAAAATTGGATAAAAAAGAAAAATCAAGTTTCTATCTTGATTATTCCTTTTTAATAAATATAGCTGTACGATATCTCTCGATAATAATTAAAACTTCGCGGTACTGAGGTTTACTTCAGTTTACTGCTTACTGAAACCAAACGAATAAATATTATTTCCTATAATCTACACAATTTTAATCATATGGATAAATTAATGTCGGAAATGAATTTTATCCAGATTTCTGGGTTATTTTTTATAGTAATTAAAAATTTAAAATACGTCTTGTATGTATATATATATTCCCCTTTTTTAGTACTTTTTTTTAATTATAACATTACTGAATGAAAAACTATCCATTTTTTTAGAGCATGCTGTTTCATTATATTGAAAGATTATCCTTCTTCAGTAAACTTTTTTTTCCTATTTAGAGCCTTTTCAGAAAGTGCTTAACAATTAGTCAAAAAAATTGTAGAAAGATATGAATTTTCAGGAGAAACATTTTTTGTAAAACGCTTATTTTTTATATGCTAGATAAAAAAGAGCTTTGAATAAGTGGTACAAATATTTAAAGTAAAAAATGAATCAATTTTCTTCTCATAACATAATTTCCTATATATTTTAATCAATAGAGCTTAAGATAAACAAACTCTTTTTATTTCATTACTCATAAAATAATAAAATTTTACTCTCTTTAATTATGATTTTAAAGATATTTTCTTGAAATTAAAAAAATACGCTTGAAGTTCATATGACAAAAATGTTTACTTGTATGAGCATTTTTTTGTTTCAGTTATGTGTTTAATTATAATTGATGTACTTAAATCCCTCAAAAGTGCCACCTGGCTGTTAAAAAATGCTTTAGCTTTTGTTTGAAATATACGTAAGAGTATTATTAATTTCGGAAAAAAAATGTTTGATGTTTTAACTTCACCAATTTGAATTTTTGAGTAATCTTTTAATTATCATATATTATTACATGAAAATATAAAAGTAAATATAATTTTTTTATATTGAAAAATAAATTGTTATTGTGTGTGTATTTGTATTGAATATATTTGCTTTATAGGAAAGATAAAAAAATTTGTCAAAATGTTTACTTAAGATTTTCAAACCGAACTGAAATTTCTGCTTTAAATCCAGAAGAAATATTATGGGAATACTTTCGTAATTGTTAAAAGTCATATTTTTTAAATTTAAATGTCAAGCACCAACTGATAAAAATGCTAAATATTTTTCTGATTCTTTCATCACACACAAGAAATTACTATTTAATTCAGAAATAAGTATTGTATGTATATAAATAACTTTTTTCTTGAAATATTACATTTACTTTTAATATTCATCCAACAACAATGTTGAAAATTAATGAAAAATTACCACAATTATGTATGTTTTAGAATTCAGTAAGAAAAAGAATTATTGTAATAAACTGATTTTATTTATGTAACTCATTAATACTATATAAATACCATAATCTCAATTAGTATTTAAAATACAAATTCGATTTTTAATCACTTGAGAATTTTGTAATATAAAATACCAAATAAAACATTCAACAGTATAGGCAGTAAGCCTCAACTTAAATTTGATACTCAATTCAATACAAAACTCTTTCAAAAAGAGAAGAATGATTTATTAAGAACCTTAGTTATTGATGAACTTTGAAATCAGATGCTTTTTTGAATATCGAATGATATTTTCCCTTCAAGTTAATTACATTTTAGTTCAAAAGTCAATCGAGGGGAAAAAAGAATTTTTTTGTACATCCTTAATAATATTATGCAGATCCATCTTAAGTAATAAAAACAGCGAGATAGTGAACACGAAGCAAAATAAAAGATTGCATCTATTCTCGTGAATAAATGAACTTTTTTTCATTGAAAGATAAAGTACCAAGTGACAAATGGGAGCAGAAGATAGTAAATTACATCGTTCACCTGCAGATTATTATCACAGGTACGAAACGAATATTCATTGTAAGGAATGTATGAGAGATTTCTTATACTCTTTATAAAATACTTAACGTAAGAAATAGATTGACATGTAAGGATTTATATTATTTTATTTTTGCTTAATATCAAAAATAATAATTTTTTCTTTATGACATAATAAATTTCCTAGTTCATCTATTGCTTCAATTTTAATATCTGAATGGAAAATTACTAACAATATTTAATTTCTATGTCTAAAGACTTTTTTGTTTTCTAGTAAAATATTCATTTTCTTTAATTCTCGTGAATCATCTAGGGTAAATAAATTTAACAAGAAAGTCAAACCTATTTTAGTTCGAAATTTTTTTAGATTTAGATGATTACAAAAGATATTAACATTCGTAACATAACTTATAACAGCATACTTCCCCACACGTGAAAATTAGTAGTATTAGAAACCATATAAAGTAGAGTATGTAAAATAGAAATTAAAGTTGACGTTATGGGTATCTGACAATGAATAATTTCTAGGAAAGAAAGTTGCTTTTTTTGTTAACATTGACTTTATTTTTGTGCTTTAAAAGGTTTTGAATATATATTTAAAGGATTGTTAAAAGTATTTCAATAAAATTAGAATAAAAAGGTGTTGGTAAATTGGTGTTCAGAATAATTTTTTTAATTTAAAAAACAGAAAAACTATGTCAAAATAAAACTTATTTGCTTATAAATAATCTCCTTCGTAGTTATATAATTTTTATAAAAATTATTTTAATTACATTAATTTCAATTGAAAATTCCTTTTTTGGATTTGAGAATTAGATAATTTTACTGGCATAACATTATAAGTTTTCTCTAAGGGAAACAGCGAAATTCAGCAATGTTCTTTGAAGACTTTTAACACTATGTTTTTTTCGAGTCAATGGTATGGAAAATTTTAGAAAAAAAAAATTATTTGTGTAATGCATATCCATATTGTAAGTGCATTGAAAATAATAGCGACTTCGGGAGTTACTTTTATTTTTTATTTTAAAGTGTTATAGTTAAAAGACCCAATATCTAAAACACTGTTTCCCATAACAAATGAATAAAAATATATTAGATAAATTTCAAAGATTAAAATAATACAACATTTTGATTTATTTTTATATGTGATTTTTCATATTTATTTAATTTATTTTTAACTTTTTGTTTGAAACGGACTTTAAGTAAAGAAAAATTTATCTTATAGTATAAAGTTTTATCTTCTAGTGATTGCTTTGTTAAAAGAAATTTTGGAATATGAGACAATAGAAACAGTATTACATGTCATGAGTAAAACATTTCAATAATGAATTTAGCAGTTTTGAAATTATTGAAGAAGTTATCAGGGGTACATCAAAAGTCAAGCTAATAGAAGAGGCATTATTGTTCTTCACAACAGCATGAAATTTATTCGAAACTGTCAAGTATAGCTTTAGTAATACCGATCTGTGTTCTTTTACTGCTAAAATACCTAAATCCATTAATTACTCGATGAAACAAAATGCTATGTCTCACTTGTATTGGGAAAATATAATATTTTATTTCCTGGAAGTTTTACATTTTTAGTTGTACTTGAACTTTGCCTACAATATATAAGATGTTTTGTCTACATATATTTTTATCTTCTAACCTCCAGTTTGACATGGTGTGAAAGTTTGGAGAGTGGAGTGTCAGTTCATGTATAGTCCTCGTCACTTTATCAATGTTCAAAATTATGAGGTCCGAAACCTATAACCCTAGTCTTGCTTCAAAGTAGGAAGTTAATATCAATTGATCTTACATCTCGCCTCAAACACTCCTAAAAGTTATTTTTATCTAATGGTGAAGCGTTCAATGCCATGACCTATTGGCACAATTGAACAAATATTACATTAAAATGCATTATAGTAGAATTGTTATTATATATCATATGAAAGAGTATCCTACTTAAAATTTCTCTCATTAATTGTAATCGAAATGTGTAATGTTCTTGCATATTTTTAAAAGAATTTTGTATGTACATCTCTTGATAGGTTCTTTTAATAAGATGTTCATAAAGAATTCTTTTAAGAAAATTATTACCTATGGAAATTTTTATTATAGATAGAAATTTTGTGAGATATTTATAAATATTTACCTTTCATAGATAAGTCTCAAATGATACGCGGTTTATCGTCACTTAGTGTAAGTTGGTTTCTTCTCCTAATATCGTCGAATTCATAAATTTCAAATTCAGATTTAAATTCATTCCACAGAAATTTCATATACGTCATTGAGCATATTGGATTTATTCTGGACAAAATTTATGAAACAGACTAATGTATGCATTTAAATACACAGACACGCACGCACGTATGCACACACACACACAGACATATATATATATATATATATATATATATATATATATAAGAGTAAAACATCAATAGTATAAATCACATAATAGCACAACATATTCAAAGAATAATTTAAATAAAAAATCAAAATAATGTTTGTGTGAATCAGATAAGAATTTTTTATAAACTACTAAGCAATCGAAATATTTAAATCCTAAAAACTCAATCCTAAAACTTTAAATATATATATATATATATATATATATATATATATATATATATATATACATATTCATATCAATAAAGTAATTCTTAATAATTTGAATTGAATATTTTCTTTTGGGTTTCTCGTATATATTTAAGAAAAAGTGATTGGCAAATAGGGTCTCGGATGATTTTTGTTAGCTTTATATATAGGTAAGGTAAAAACATTACTTGTAAAAAAAGCTATGTCTTGTGAATGAATAACTTAAAATTTCTAAAATAAATTGAGTATATCTGCAAATACCTCTTTATTGCTTGCTACATCTCCATCTTCTAGTAACACAAAAATGTACAAGTTTGAAAACAATGTCAAATTTACAACAAAAAGAATGAAAACATATGATAAGGCGATAAAAATGAAATTTGTATTTAAATAATAAAACTAAAAAGCAATGATAACATTAAGTAAACGCTAAATTATTCTGTTCAGATATTAAAATCAAATAAAACTTTGAATTATTAAAATGAATGTAATTCTGGTTGCTTTAAAGTGAAAATAAAATAAATGTTTTGATACTAATCTATTCTCAAATACCATCATCCAGATGAGCGAATTTAGAAATTCGTCTAAAGCATACGCCGATATTATGAAATATTTATAATAATGTTTAATTAAATAAAAATAAATATATGAATATCTTGCATGAATAATAGTGTAGACTGAAAAGAGAGAGAGACATGACTGGAGTTGGAAGATCATATTTTAAAAATTAAATGGAATATATTTTACATTGAATCATTTATACCAATAATGCAAGTGATTTCTCTACAATTTAATTAAAATAAAAACTTTTTTTGAAAAAAATATTTTAAATGAAAACGAAAATTTTTTTGATAATAATATTGTATGCAGATCATGGATATATTATTGTGAATTTTACGATTATCAAAATAGTTTTTTTAAAAATCAATTTCTTGTTTGTAAGAAAGGCTATGAAACTGATAAAATATCACGATACGGAAATTAATAAGTTTAAAACTATAGGTTTGAAATAGCTATACATGTTAAGAATTAGTGCTTAAAATGTATAACATTATTGGATATTACAGATTTGAATGATCTGCTATTTATTTGGTAATTGTATTTTTTGTAAATTAATGAAGAATTGAATTAAGTGAATATTATTGATGTTGAAATCCTTTTCAGGGTTTCATCTAAAATTAATTTATTATTTGAGAATTTAGAATATTTTTAAAATGTTCGTAATTATAATTAATTTCAGCCTGTAAATAAAATATACGTTCTCATGATTAGTCTATATTGTTCCACTCCTATGCAATTTAAATACTTTGTTCTTTAAGAATGGCCACAGTAGCTTAGGGGTCACGGACGCGTGGTAGGTGGTTTTCGTTTTGTCGTGGGTTCGAGTCTTGATGCTACTAAAGGTCCCCCTTGTCGCCGGGGCTGATACGCGTTAAATCTGTCGATGACCAAAGTCCTCCCGAAAGCGTGATGTGGAATTTTGGAGATGGGGTAAAAGCTCAGGTGTGATCCTCATCACTTGACCAATGATCAAAATTACGAGGTTCGTCTCCAACAGACCTCGTCGTATTGCTTCTAGTCCGACTTTAATAAATCCACTCCAATCCAAATCCGTTCTTAAAGCATTTAATACTTATACATAAAAAGAATTCCAAAAATATGTTTTTTTACTTATAAAGTTCCAATACATGTTGTAGTATTATCTCTAAAAGATAAATAGTATTGAATTTTCAACTGAAAAATTATGTCTTAGGTTAAAATTAAAAAAAAAAAAATATCAAAAACATAAAAATACCTTACACACACACACACTCAAATGAGAAACCTCGAAGATATTCTTTTCTGCTTTTGTTTATAATGATAGATAGGAACTGTCTATAGCTCTGCGTAACGTTTTTGTGACATTTGAGAACGACCGAAAGTTCATAAATCTTGTACTTCAGTAGTTTTGAAGCCGCATTCAACGAAAAATAGTTATAAATAAAGAAAAAGTGAGTTATTGTGATCTCAAATGCCGCAAAGTGAGAAAAGAAAGACATTGAGGGAAGAGAATTTTGTCTGGAACCTTGGATATTGGGAAAACGAAAATAGCGAAAGATAGTAATTTTGGAGAAAGCAAAATAGTATCTGAGAATTCCAGAAACGCGTCAGCTAGACATCAGGTAAAATAAAAGTAGGGCTTGTTTTCTTTGTTATACTTGTACTAACCATATGTTTTGTTGCTCTTGCACTTATCTTGCTGCTTTTGTGTGTGTATGTAAGTATATATATATATATATATATATATATATATATATATAAATTATGCATATAATGCAGTACTTAACATTTAAATTATCGCAATAAAAATAATTAGAATTAATAAAATTTATTAAAAATAATGATCCAACTATGAACTTAAATATCATAACAGAATTCAAACATAAAAAAAAATTAAACTATTTTTTAGAAATCTGGAATTTTAAAGCAGATAAAGTTTCAAAGATTAGAAGTACCGGAATTCCCAAATTACTGTATATCTGTGTACTGTAGTATATTTAATTATAAATGCATTCAGATCATAGGCCATCACACGTGGAAGCGAAAATTTACGTAATTCAGAATGGAAGCCGCGTGTATGTGCAAGACAGCAGAAGCATAACAAGTCAGAACAGAGGAAGTGATGCCAATCGCAAGTATCGACTTTTATGCCCGAGTAAAAAGGGAAGTTCCTAAGAACTGTTTACGAAGCAATTAAAAGAGGTTTTGGGTCCTAGAGTTGGAAGTGGGACTTTGCGAAATGAATCTTTCATAGATCAAGGGAAAGTTGCAGAAAATGCACCTTAGTAGTTAGCTGGTAGGATTTGGTTGGGTTTGAAAAAGAGAAGGTATACCGAAAACGAGACAAATAGTTAAAAAAAAGGTTTGTGATTACATTGGTTCAATCAACAAACAACACTTAGAACTGTAACTATTGGTTCGAATACTTATATTACGCTTGCTGTTAAAAAATTACAAAAATGTATTAATATATTCATATAAATTGGAGAGTATTGCTATCATTGAAAATATTACTGACAGAGTGAAATATGTAAATAAAAAATAATTTATTCTTTTTATATCTATGGTTCCAAAGATCTCTTTAATCTTATTGACGTAGAGGATCTTATTCAAAGGCCTTAAATAATTTTATGACAAAATTTGTTAATTATTCTAATTTTAAAAGAAAATTATACATATTTGTTATGAAATTTTAATTGTAAATGTTTTCTACAAGGTGGGTGAGCAGGTAATTGTTTAACCATTATTTATATACAATTTTAAGACAATTTTTATAATTATAATAGTTTTTGAATTTATATATATATATAAGTAATATTTCGTTGGTCCGCTGTAGGTTCTTAGTTTCATTTCTGAAGATTTCATTCAATAGCAGTTACGCAATCCAATAGTCCAACTTTAGTGGCTAAAGTTTTTATTCATTGTTAACAGCCACACAACACACATAATTAATAGAATATTCAAATCTCACTAACACTAAACATTTAACTATTGTTTCATGCCATTTCTGTTCGTCGTGCTACAGGTCGTAGCCGCCATTCTTTCTTTTTTCTCTTCACTTCAGCACTCGTCATATTTCCTCAGCTAGGTGGCGTGGCTTGTTTGGTGGCGTGGCTAGTAGAAGAATGGAACATTCTTGGTGCATGGATATTATTGTAATTATCTTTAGTGATCTGCGTACGCGCGTTCTTCAATTTCAGAAATGACTTCCGATAATTGTTTTGAAATTGTGTAACATCAAGAATATGATGGACTAAGTGGCATTAAAATTTTTTAGGATAAGTAATAGTTTTTTTTAGTCCGGTGAATCTTACAATATAGATGATGTTATTTTCTTTCAGATTAAAAAAAAAAGATTAAAGATTTTTACCCCTTTTATTTTTTTAGCCAGAATATTTAAATTTACTGGCAACTAATATTAATATAAATGAAGCGGAATACTTAGATATTTCTTAAAAAATGAAAAATGATAGAATTTTGCATAATATTTGTAATATAAGAGACTTGTTCTGGTTCATGTTTCATTAAGTTCCCTTATTTAAAAGTACTTTAAGCATAAACAGTTTTAGAAGTCAGATTTATTTTACGTAATAATAAAATGATAGGAGATTTACCATAAAATGGTTAAATTTAAGAGCACTTGTTTGCAAGTAAATTTTCTTTGAATTTTATTCAGAGATATTTCATATGAACTAATATTTTTTTAGTTTCTTTTTTCTGGCTTAAAAATAATTTTTAAACTTATATTAATATTTTTAAATATGATTTTCTCCATTTTAATTTTTTTAATAATTTTTATTTTCTTTTTCATTTTTTGCAAGTTTAAAGCCTTTAAAAAATATTTTTTGCACTTATTTTCTTTTCCTCTGACAGATGCCATTACTATATATAATATTAATTTAAGTAAGGTACAATATTTGTGTGTTAAAATTCCGGTGTTGTATTTATCCGTTTTTTTAATCCTTTTTAATCAGATTATTGAAAGATTCGGTTGCTCTTTCCTCTTTTTCTTTGGCAAATGTTTGGGTTTTCTTATTTTAATACATATATTTTGGTTTCTTATAATGTCATTTGATCTGTTGATGTTTAGTTTTTTCAATTTTAAAATCATTTTTACTTTTTTCTATAATTTTTTTTTCTGTTAGTCAATGTTAGGTTTCAAATCTTTCATAAGCGTATTCAGAATTTACAAAGATATAGTTCATTTTCTTCTACGGTTTATTTCTCCCTTTTTTATATTTTTTTTCACGTTGAGATTTGTACTTTTACATATATTGTGGGTTATCTTTCTGATTATCTACTTGTTTAATTAATTTATTTCTTTTCTTATTGGTCTGTAACTTCTTTCTCCTTCTTTATGATTAAAGTCACACACACATCTTTAAGGGCAGATGTACTTAAACTTCTTAAGACTGCGTATCTCTTTTTGTTGTTTCCTTCGAACCAAGTTCTTTTCCCTTTATATTTGCTATTGTTTGTATTGTACAAGTGTATTGTTCTAACAATATATGATTATATATTTAATTTATTAAGAAACAATATAAGATTTAAGCAACATGAAAAATAAAGAACAGTTAAAATGTTTATTACGTTTATTTTAGATTTAAAGTGTATAGACTTGGAATATGGTTTAGCTTCTTTACAAATGATCTAAATTCTTTTTTTTTGTATAATTCTAGTAACATGACACATTTATTTTTGCTGCATATCAGGGTACTGTTCTAGAATTATTATAATTTTGTGATGTAGAAAATATAATAATTTCTTATATTCTAGGAAAACAGCTTTTTAACAGCCTTTTTTTAAAAACAAATTATGAATAAAAGTTTTCTATATAGGAATAGTAATGCTCATTATGTGATAGCGTAAAAAAGGCAAATAAAATAGTTTTAGCAAATTTATATCATATCAAACATTTTTCTTTCAAGTTTATACCCTTACTTTTTAAGATAAAATTTATTTGTTTGAAAAAGTTATCACAAAGTTTAAAATTTAAAATTTTTTATGCAGATTTCATATCTTGGACTTTTTCTTTAATTAATTAGCAACATGTTTGTTACCATTAAAAATGTCTATAAATAACTTAATGAATAATTATTTTTTTTCGTTAATCACTCATGTACAGGTGTTTTTTAGCTTATGTCACTAAATTTTTAATCCTCGGAAAGGTAATAGAAAAAAACATTGCTTTTATCTTTATTCGTGTATGTCAGTTTTATCCTGTGTATAAAGAACGATAAATTAAAGATGATGAATTCAGAAAGGCTTATAAACATTTTTCTTCTTCGTCAGAGTTTCATTCTTTTTTCTAAATGTAAAGATCCATCAAATCATCAGCTTATAATGAAGATATTAAAAAAAAACCCCTTCTCGCTTCATTTTTCACCAAATCCAAGAAACATGAATAAATAATTACTTTCGGTACTAGAGATTTTGATGACCAGTATTATTATTTATTGCTTCAGGTTGTAAAAAAAAGGAATTATAAACCTACCATGAATTCGCTGACTAGCAACCAATAAATATAACTGGAAAGAAGTTACAAGTAAAAAAGGAAGCGGAATACAAATTTCCTTCTTTAAATTTTATATTTAACGATAATTGTTAAATAAAGAGCAAACGTGTTGCTTTTTATTTAATTCTAAGTTCTTTTTATTTAATTTTTATTTAATTCTATATCATTAAATATTTTAAAGTTAGATATTATTAGAAAATATAATTTCATTCTCTTTTTCATTCATTAAATTATATCAACTAACGATAATTGTTAAATAAAGAGCAAATATCTGCTCTTTATTTATTTCTTTGTGAGATGTGATATTATGAATTTTAAATTCAGATATTATTTAAAAATAAAATTTCATTCTCTCTTCCAAATAAAGTTGAAATAAAAATTCAAGGGTTGTCAAGCATTAAAACAAATATATCTAATAATAATTATTTTACTAATTGAAATTTTAACAAATTCGATGAATTTAAGCTCATGGATATCTTCCTTGTACTTAAATATTTCTTAAGAAAATGAAAGTAAATTGTTGCTTTTTTATACAACATTCTTCTCAGAAACAATCGAGAAGGAGGGGAAATTAGAGGAAGGGAAGAAATGGAAGAAAATAAGAGAGAATAGGAGAGATAATGACTGAAGAAAATCAAGTATACATTTAGTAATATCATAAGAAATACCATAAAGAAGTGAAAATTACTTTACTAAGAAACTGAAAAATACTTTATTTTTCTTCTCCTAATATATTTGACTTTCAGTGTATCAAGTAAAACACAATAATCGAATGTAACTTAGAGATTAATTTTAAATAGAAGTAGACGAATATAAACAATATCAGATGCAACACATATGCTCATTTTCCAGTGCGGCAGAAATAATATAAAAATATCAAAAGTATTGAATGGTTTGATAAAAGTATTGAATGGCTTAAGATTCTATTTAAAGACCTCTAAACTTAAGAAGATTAATTAATAAGAAACGATTCCGCATCGAGTAGTAGTACTGATGAAATGTATTTAGAAAAAAAAATGTAAATTTTCAGTACCGAACAACAGAAAGGTAGATGGCCCAGAATAGATGTCCAAGTGGCACATTGAAAGCAAAGTTTTAGAATAAATGATGAAGATGGTTAAACTTATGCCTCGAATTCATGCCTTCATATAAAATAAAGTACTTGAGTTGTTCGTATTTATTTTTGCATTTTTCTTTTAGTAGCATTAAAATCATACAGTCTACATCAATAAGTTTCGCTCATTCATTTTGAAAATCTTCTGCTTTCTCAATATTGATGTAGTTATTAATATTATGTTTTATTCATAATTGTTTCTCTAATAAGTAATGAGCAAGCTATTCCTGACGTGATGTTATATTTAAAAGATTAAGATACCAGTTAAAGTGTTATCCTCGTCTCTTTGTATTGGCTCATAATTGAGAGGTCTGACGATAATGGCTCTCATGTACTTTATAGAGATATTACTTCTAATGAATACAGTCGCCACTGTATCACAGTGGTCAGGTCGCCTAATGGTGGCCTGAGTTGTTTTCGCCGAGTCGTTGGCTTGAGGGTATTAAAAGTCCTACCGTGTCAAAGGGCTGATGGACTTTAAATCTAGTTGAGGTTTTAATTCCTCTAGGACACTTTGTGTGAAAGCTTAGGGAGAGAGGTGTCTGAGCTCAGGTATCGCTGTTGTCGCTTAGACGAGGTACAAAATTAGGAGGTCTGTCGCCATTAGTTCTCGTGGTGCTTCTCAGTGCGACGTTAATAAACAGTTACATCTAATCTAATGAATCAATTTAACAAACTTCCATCAAATTTTTCTATTTCGCTTGTCCCATTTTTTCCCCATAAATTTTGTTATGTGTAAATAACATCATTCTCGTAAACGTTTTGAATAAAGAATTTACTTTTATTGAATTTATGTATTTTTTCATAATTTGAAATGTTTAAAATTATTTTCCCTACAGTTCTTGAGAATCTGAAAGAGCAAAAAAAATAATTTTAAAAATATTACTTGGACTCTCTGTTAGAATATCTTTATTTTATTTTATTTTTTTTTCATTTCATAAACTTTTTAAAATGTAGAGATTTAAGGTATAAATTCATTCATTTTTTTAAGACATAAGTTGAATAAAATATTGACAAAATTATCTCTGAAAATGCTACATAATGACTCTTTTTAAAATGAGACAAGTCTCTTTGTTTTTATTAGTTAAGTAAATACGAATTTTGTGAATCCATCATTGTATTAAAAGGCAACAAATTTGATAAATTCATAGCAGTAAGTATTTAAGTATTAAAATCATGTCATTTTCAATTTTGTAGAAATTTAACTCAATTGTAATTGATGAACAAAACATCTTTCAACCTAATTTTCTTATAAAGGTACTTTTATATATTTTTTAATAAAATTATACTGAAGTATATTTTTTTTTATCTTATTACTATAAGAAACAAACAATTAGCTTTTAAAAGTATTCTTCGATAAAATTGTTTGAAGTTTTTTATGTATATAAGTTCTTCAATAACGAAAATGTATATTCGATAAAATTATAATAGTTTAAAAGAGACGATTTAGATTTTTTTCATAAAAATGCAAAAGTTGTCAGGTCAAATTGAAATTATCCTCACAGTTAATTTAGCAGAAATGAATCTTTACGATTCCTATAGATTTTCTATTTTACATCTTTGTTTTCCTGAATTCTGTAGAACTATTCATTCATAATAATATAAGTGGATTAAGTAGAAATTAAAACTGACGACTACTCAAACAATGAAATATATTGTCAATAAACCAAGTAAAATAATGTGAAATCTTACTAGAGAGTACTTTTTAAAGTTTAATTTATATCAAAATAAATTATCACTAATAGCTCTAATTGGAATCTGTTACAGATTTCTAATCTCCTTTAAAAATCGTAAATAAGGTAATTTTAATATCAAAAGAGAAGGAAAATACTCCAAAAATATTTTCTTTTTACTTGATACTATAGGCTTCGTATTGTTCGATTTTTTTATTTCCGTAAATAGCTTACAACTACTTTTTTAACTTGATATCTTACTTTAAAGGGAAAAATTTCCTTCCCTCCTTTTCACAAATAGCACATCATTATAAAATCTTTCACAATTTTACTTGGTTTCCCATTTCAATCCATATTGCAGGATACTGGGATCTCAAGCTGAAGTCAAAAGTTTTGTTCGTTATTATTCTACAATTTTCTTCGTTAGCGTCGAGTAATAATAAAATGATTACGCATGCAGGAAAGAGTACCCATTCATTTTGAGGAAAAAAACTCCTATGTAAATTCGTTTTAAAGTTGCTTCGTTCTCTCATTTATTTGTAAAGGATTTCTTAATCGCTTTAACGAAACGCATTCTTGTATTTATTCCAAGGTCATTTAGGTAATTTATATCTCCTTAAGCTGCTTTGTTCTTTTAAGAAACTATTAGAAATTTAAGAAAATATTCTTTCAATGAATTTAAAAGAATGCTGTCATCCGGTTATAGCGTCAAGTAATTATCCCCGTTTGCTATATGAAGACTTAATTAGTAACGTTCGGTATATATTAAGGACGGCTTCCTGTTTCTCAATGAAGGTAATGAAACGATCGGGTGTTTTTTTAAATAGAATTAACGCACTATTTTGATGCAAGTTACTCATTCTGAAATTCGCCAATGTTCAATATGTTACTGAAAACACTTGAGACTGTGGTTTAGAATATGCCCGGATTAATGCCATTTCTTCTTTGGTGATGAGAATTTTATGCCATGGGATGTGATGCGATTGTTTATTGATGACAGAATAGTCTCACTGTAGCTCATGCATGTCGTAAAAGGCGACTAAAATGGGTACCCAGTGTCTGGGGGCATAGCCAGGCACCCTGCCCCTGGGGATTATATCAGGGGACTTCAGGGACTTGCCTTCTTCAGGTAAGTATGGGCTTCACGAACCTGAGGTACCCTAGTGATCTTTCTTTCCCATTGGGTTTACTGTCTTTGGTAAACACGGGTGACGCACTCCCGGGATACCCTAGCGATCCTTCTCTATTTGCGACCCTCCTTTTTGTCAACCACTTTTACCTTTTTTTCAACTTCACGTCTAGACCACAGTTTAATCTTGTTTGGCTCAGCATAGTCATATCTGGCTCTTGCGCCAGTAAACTTTACATTCACCTACTCACACTCACGCGATTGTTTATTAACATCGCACTGATAAGTAAAGCGATGGCAATGAGCAACGGACCCCGTAACTTTGAGCGTCGGTCTGAGGACTAGGACGATACCCGACCTCCGAGTCGAGGACATCTCCATCTCCAAATCAGCCCCGTTACACGGTGAGTCTTCAGTGGCATCAAGGTTCAAACCCACAATTCAACGGAAACAACAATGGCCTCAAGTCCTCGATCATGACCATTAGGCTACCTGATCACAATATCTTCAAGCCAAATTTCGTGCATGCAAATAGGTATAATACACCTAAACATATTAAATGGTCAAAGAATGCCCTATTTCGGCATTCGGGTGTATACTGCATCTGTGTAAACAACTTTTGTTGAAGAATAAATTTTTTCTGGAATGTTTCACTTAAATATGAATTTGGTCAGTGATATTGATATTGATTGAAAAAAATTAAACTCAAGGTGAAAATAATAGTATTTGTTATGTTATATTTATTTTCAGCATGAAAAATATTTATCTAATATTCTTTTAAGAAGAAGCAAAACAAAAAAAATATCCAGAAAGTCTAGATAAATATTTTTTGAAAAAAGAATAAGAATCAATTTTTTGAAATATATATTTCTAATTCTTATTCTCCATAAGAAAGATGGAACTGTAAATAAATTAAATCAGCACCACTTACTGTTAAGCTGTTAATAGTTTTACATACAATGTTCGAAAATATATTTAAATTTGGATTTGCAAAGTTTGATTTCCATGGATACTAATTAGTTCGATTTAATTAAATTTGACGTATAAAATAATTTATTTCAGCTTTCCAATTAAGTAATATAGTTTCATTTGCGTTTCATACAAAACAAAAGTGTTCAACATTATTTACATTTAATGCACATTTTAATAAAATTCTCACTTTTTTAATTTAATTCAATGTTATACAATATTTAAAATTGTCTCAATTTTATCAAAACTCTCTTATGAAAAAGGGTTTTTGTACTGATGTAAACTTAAGGAACCTTTTGTTTAAAATGGATGAAGTTACAAGTTTAGTAATTTTAAATTTTCATTTGAAATTAAATAAACTCATTTTTTTCAATTACTTTTTATGAGTATTTTGCTGACCCTTTAATATTAATGATGTAAATTTGAAGAAAAGAATAGTAGTAGCAATTCAGAATTTATTAACTTATTATAAGCCTATATAATACTTTTGACTATAATTCGTTCAGTTGTTTATAATGTATTAATAAACAGATTCCAATTCCTTATGAATGAATAGTTTTTTTACAATTAACTCGAGGCTTATCCTTAATGCATCAGATATAAATAACCTCGTGACAGCAGTAACATATATTTATTTAGATTTTATAATAAACTTCAATATTCATTGTATTATGAAAGCTAATGTTTTGTTCATTTTAGCCTCTGCTACAAAATATGTCGCCGTGAGTTCGAGACCTGTTATTATTTAACACCCGCCGTATGGAGGGGATGATATATGTTAAATCTTGTTGAAGTCTTAAATCCTCTCCTGCGTGATGCGGACGCTTGAAGAGGGAGGTTCTAGTTCAATTATCGTCCTCTTCAATTGACTGGGACTCAAAATTATGAGCTCCTTCGCCAATAGTCCTCTGAAACTTATTTGGCTGAAGTCCTTGTGCAAAAATCCTAATTTGCGCTTCAAGCTTAAATTCTGTTTCCTTACGGCTCATAAAATTATTCAACTAATCTCATAATTAATAAAAAATATTGATTACATTTCTAAATTTTCAGTTTTTTATAGTGTGCTTATAATTGTATACTTGTATATACATATATATTTTCTTTAGCACTTGATTTCTGAATATTTCAGTTTTCCTGTTTGAGTGCATTGCTTGTACCACAGGTATGGTCGGCCGTCGCCGGCAGTCTGACTGTGGGCATCTGCATTTGTCAATAGCAGGAAATTATGACATCAATGGAATGTAGATAGATGTGTATTCCAAAAAAATGAAAGTTTTGAGATATTAGAGTCATGGCATTACACTCTGTAAACACTTTATTAGCTTATACTTTCTTTTGAATTTCGAATTTATGTATTAGCTTTTGTTCTTTGCTCCAACGTGTACTGTTATATCTTCGCTTTTATAATATTAAAAGAAAATTTTTTTGCCAATACATGCTGAATGCGGAAGGGGGGGGATTATCTCCTGGGGGGCCGGTTTGTAGCTCTAAACCCTTTGGGTGAGCTCGGTGCCCTTGGTGATTCTCTCAATCCTTCTCGCTTTGCTTCTCAGTGTGATGTTAATAAGCAATTACAATCGTATCACTCTACCAATGTCTAACTTCTAATCACCATTCTCAGTATTAAATTTTTCTCCACTTACAAACGTAATTTATCAAATATATTTAATACATTTCATTATTTGTAATCCATTCTGCCTATATCGCTCTCATTCTTTGAGAAAGTTGTTAAATTCAACCAAATTCCTTCGAAATTCCAAGAGTATTAGTTGAAGAGAAAAACGAGAAAGAATCCACCTTATAAAATGTTATCGCTGTTTTTGTTTGTGTACTAGATTGCTTGAATTATTGAGATATTGTCTAGCGTTTTGCTTGAAATTTACATCAAGATATCTTATATAATAGTTAGATAAGTTTAGTTCACTTTTAAATTTAGAAGTATGCAGTCCAATTGTATCACGTAAAAATGAGAATTTTACTTTCGTCTGTTTAACATTGTACACTTCGATTAATTCTTTAAAACAATTAACTATCTCTTATTATTTTTCAATTTTCTTAATAATAATTCTTTACTATTCCTAACTTTATTATGCTTTCGTTTTCACAATCTTTCATTATAAACTCTTAATCTCGTTTATCTTTGTCATGCTTTTATGTTATATTATTGCAAGCAAGATAGCTGATAGGAATCCGTTTCTTAGAAAACCAGGAGAAGCTAGTAAGTTCCTAAGGAATAATATCAGGGATATTTTCTTATTCTATAAGCAATTAGAAAATTAATTTACTTTAATATTCTATCCCTCTCTGTGGACCCACGAAACATTTTCAGTAATCAAAACTAAGTATAAGACTGACTTAACACGTTTTCTGTACAAACTGGGAAGTATATTTTTAGCATGAAGATAAATGTTCTTTCTCTGCACGAACTTTTAAACATACAGAAGTTAATGTCATCGTCTCTTGAGGAAAGAAAACGAGAATCACTGAGCGAAATTTCTGAACATAATATTTAATGAGTTATTCTCGATGGAACTATTAGTGTTCCTAGCTTTTGAAATTTACTTGGTATTTAAATTAATTCTTATTTTGTGAGGATTCAGAGCTTGTTTGTAACTCTAAAATCTTGTCGTGATGGGAAAAGTTCTTAGTTTTTAGTTCCGAATTCTCAGAAGGGCCTGGATATTTACGATTTCTTGATATTTTTATAATTTATTAGTTAATGAAAATATCAACTATTAATTAAGATGTAGAATATTTTGGCAGCCATTTTGGGATTGTGCTTAAATCTGACAGTGAGAGAGAGAGAGAGAGAGATATTCATTTGAAATAAATTCTTTGTTTCAGTGTAATGATATTTTCGATACTTGCCGATCTACGTAAAAGATATTTTCCACGAAACAGAAATAAAAGTTATGTCGTATTAAGGAAACTGAAAGTGAAGAAAGCTTTTCTGGTTGTGAAATCGAAATAAAATAATTTTATTTTGCTAAAAGTACATTACACGTTTTTTTAGAAAAATCCAGGGTAATGATACTAGAACATTAAAAAAATATTTCTTCAACTATTTCAAAGGTAGGAAGTTTTTAAATATGTGTAGCAAAACGCGTGGTGTAGTAGTTAGCATGTCTAACAGGGAATACTGTCGACTCAGGTTTGATTCTCGGATGCTTTGGCTGCCGTAACTGTTCCTGTGACACTTTAACCCTTCGTCCCACGGGATTATAAAAATGAATATCGAGTTTTCTTTGGAAGATAAGTGGTAGGTCCAGCGTCGAGCTATTCACTCGACCAGGGAACAAGCTAGTAATTTACACCCCAGTATCAGAGACTATAGAAAAGGAAATAGCCCCTTAAAACCATGCAGATTGTAATTTAATTGACTGCCGACTCTAAGTAAAAATTTGACCGATAGAACTATCTCCCACATCAAGAATAATACGCAAATTACAGGAATCCATTAGATGACACCGATAGTACGTCACAATGCCGAGAGTGTAAGAGAGGTGTATATAACGAATGGAAGCAAAGAAGTACAATTGTTCTCAAGCTTTCTGTCAGCCAATCAGTCCCTCAACCGGATAGTTATGATACACATTACGCATGTGGATTATTTTTTTACGCGGTAGAATTATCGCCCACCTGGTATGTGGGCGTACTCAGATGGAAGTATTCGAGGAACATGGAAATCACCTAAAATATCATCTATAGAATTCTGCAACAATTCCAGAATGATGGAAATATACATTACTGTATAGGTCGCTCCCAAGTTACAACGCAGAATGACGACCAGTATTTGGCAGTAACTGTAAAAAGAAGAAAATGGAGCACAACATCTGACCTTGCTCATCAAATATATTCAGCCACGGTTACAATTGCTTCAAGGCAAACCATGTACAGAAGTTTGTGACATATTGGTGTAGATGCTAGTAGGCCTGATAGATGTGTTTTGCCCATGACAACTCATTGCGGTTAGCCTGGAGTAGAAAAATGATGTTAAATGGACATCGTCACAGCGGGTTTGCTTGATGTATTCCGACGAGCTCGGGGTTAGCTTCCATTCTGATTCACTGCTCCCTTTCATATGAAGAGCACAAGGTACCCGCTCCACTTAGATAACGGTGGTACAGGTATGTTGTTTGGGGTAGAATTATACTGGGCTCCAGAACAGATTATCATGTTCAAATTGGAACAATAACTGGGCAAATTTATTGGGACATCATTCTGGAACAACATGTACGTTTGTTTAAGGATGTTATGGGCACAGAGTTTGTGTTATGTGACAGTGCCCGTCCTCACCGTGCAAACATTGTAAACGAATTCCTTCAAACTGAGTATATCATCTGTATTGAATGATCAGGATTCACCCCTGACTTGAATCCGATAGAGCATGCGTGGGGCTTGCTTCGCCGACGAGTTGCAGACCGTCAACCACCTCCTATATATGTACCGGAACTTCGAAAAGCATTACTTTCTGAGTAAATTAATCTTCCCTAAAATCAGTTCATAATTTGATACCAGTAAGCCTATCCTTTGTACGGATTGTATTCATCGTTTGGAAGACGTACAATGTATTACCATCACACGAACCATGTATTGGTTAGTTTTTGTAAGGAAAGTATTTTTTGTAATTGCTCCAGGGAGCAAAAATCATAATTTTTGTGAATGGTATCACACACACACACACACACACACACACACATAACCTTTTCTGCTTTTTATCTTTCGTTTAATAGATAAGTATTTCGAATAAGTCATGTTTGAATTGTTTCAGAAATCTATTTGCCCGAGATAACATTATCCTTAATTTATGGACATGAGTGTATACTAATGGTGTGTTGGGATCACAATAAAAAGCTCTCAATAGATTCACTTAAATATACATTGTTTCTTCAAAAAAGCAACATTTTTACATTTATTAATTGGAAGCATTTATTCCCGAATTAGTATTTCAGATATTAATATACATACATTCGATAACATGGTAACAGATTCTGAAACACATTTTAACTAATAACTAATTAATGTCATATTAATGAAAATTTTAAAATATCACTAGAATATATTGAATAATATATAAATGTATAAGTATTAGGTACCTACAGCGAAATTTGATTAGATTTTCGATGAATCACTTATAGACCCAGAGCAGTGCACATTCTGTACACCTGCGGCTTCTTGGAAGAACTCATTTTAATTCTCAAAAAAGGCAATAATTTAAATAATATGAGATTAAATATGAATTAATAAATGAAATAATTGAATTTCTTAATACTGAATATCTCGGAATATACAAAAGCCTATAATCTAAATTTTACTATTTTTATTACAATTCTTTCGTTTTTTGTTTTTCTATGAAAAATTGTCTTGCGTCTGGTTTTTGAAATGTTTCTTAAAACAATGCTGTCAGTAAGCTATTTGAAAGAAATAAACACTAATTTTTTAGAAAATACAAGGACGGATTTTGTTTATTTTAAACACTATTTTAATCTGGGTTTTAATTCTGAATAAAAAATGATTAATTGTGATCTAAATTAAAAAAGTTCCTACCTTTTTTTCTTGAAATTAACGACTAAAGACATTGAGCTAAACTAATTTAACTAATTTGACAGTTTTTCAAAATTTCATTTCTGTTTCCGAAGGTAATTTTTCTTTCGTTTTCTTAAAAAACTAAGTAAAGAGACAATAACCTGATAAACTTTTCATTCGTAAATAAAATTTAAAAACTTTTAATTGTAAAAAAAAATCCGGAAATTTTCAACAAGATAAATTATATTTGTTTTTACTCCCTTTTATATTAATCTTTATTTTAATTTGAAATCATTTGTCACGAAAGTTTTATTTTTCATTAATTATTTAAATGTTAGAAAATATATGCATTATATTTAGTTTTTCGATTTATTTTTTCGCTATTATTTTATCATAGATTTCTTCTATTCTGGGTCTAATTGATGCGGAAAACAGTTTCCCAATTATATTTATTCACGAATTGCAAAGCAAATGGGATAATTCTTTCATCAATATCATGATTATATTAGTTGAGAATTTTTGAAGAGGACACCATTTCTTCGAAAATTAAAAGAACCACTATGGATTGGATATTGGAACCTTTAGTTTGCCAATATTCAAAATACTCAAAGTTTCTCCTCCCTTTTCTTCCTAAAATTTGTCAAAATGTAATAAAATAGGAAATTGGAGATTTGCAAAAGTTTAGATAGATTTCTTTGTTCAGTTATCGAACAAGAACTTATTTTAAT
The DNA here is from genome assembly GCA_019974015.1 of Nephila pilipes. Lineage (NCBI taxonomy): Eukaryota > Metazoa > Arthropoda > Arachnida > Araneae > Nephilidae > Nephila > Nephila pilipes. Next base: position 301,162 of record BMAW01091145.1, read on the forward strand.
TAAATATTGTAAATATAAAATTTTATTGGGAAAATTATGATTGGTCGACATATATATATATATATATATATATATATATATATATATATACATAGGTCTTAAAGTTATTTTTTAAGCTCAAACGTTATTGCTATATTCTTGATCTAAATAATTAAGTCGAATTGATCTAATAATTTAGTCGAATTCTTGATCTAATAATTTAGTCGAATTGATGATAATTGAAATTTAAAATGAATGTTTGAAATATCAAAATTTCTATTCGTCAGTTTGTAACACCCGGTCAACCCGGGCGTTATCTTGTGCCATCACTAATATCTAATATTAAACAATACGACACCAATAATTACAGAACCACCAAAACAGCTTTCAACATTTATTAATATATATCTACTAAGACATTAATAATAGTGCTCTCCAGGTTAAGTTTATTAACACTTTAATTCAACCCCCAATAATAATCTAACAGCTTCTTACCAACTGCAACTCTGAATCTGGAACAACTGCTGAAAACACTAGAACAATTCTCAATCCGAGTGGTTTACACTCGGACCTCAACACTAATCTATAAATCTGCCTTTCAATACTATAGCATTTAGATGCCACCTCCTCTCATTACAACGCCTCTCTGATCCTCCTTCGGATACTCTACTCTTTCAGATGGAGTTTATATACTTCTTAATTTAACCGCTTCACTTCATTCCTAACTGCTTTGCATATTACATTCTTCATCACGTTTCATTTTTGGTTGGGCAAAGGTTGTTTAGCGAAAGCAATCAATCTCAATTGAAAGTCCCCAAGGTTAGTGAAGAGAAACCGCGAATAGCCCAATGTCACAAGTTAACCGTTTCAATTTCAGAGATTAGTAACATTTTCTTTTATATTACACAATGCTGAGAATTTAGGAATAACACATTAAGGTCCTAAGATCAGGTGCAATGTTTGATAATTGATAATATTCTTGCAATGTGCGTGAGCGTATTAAATCCTAAAATTTGAGATTTCACTATTTTTATTATTCACTGTTTCTTAAGAGAAAATAAGACTTTTGCTTTTTCTAGACTAGTAATATGATGAAATGATTATTATTGTAATTGTACATATTTTGTTTTATTTTTACTTTATTCTAGAGAATGATTGACTATAATTCATTGTTTTCAATGGAGTTCATGAATCATCACATTTCCTATAATGAGTATAGAAAATTTATAAGCTTATAGAAGTTCATTCACTTATTTTATAACAGGAACATAATCCTCCCCATACACACAACCAATGAAAACATAGCCGCACAACTTCTTGCCATAAATACGTACAGAATGTTTGATGCAAGATCTGTTTTCAACTTTCTACACGAAACGACCAGCAGTAAACCAGCTCCTTTTCCAACGAGCAATAGAAACTCAGATGTTCAATAGCTGTAACACAGAGACTTAAAATCTATTATACAGCCAAGCTTAAACCAATTCATTCTTGACAAAAATTCAACTTGCATACGATCAGCTTGCAGGGAAGTAGTTTTTATATTCACTTTTTTCTTTTAGCAGTTAAAATCGTCAGAGTATGTTATTTACTAATTTAAATGTATTTAAATTTTTTTTTATTGTTAATAAATTGTTGTTTTTGATATGTGGAACAACAGTTCTTTAAACTTTTTGTTCCGGAAATAAGTTAGATGTACTCTACATTAGGCATACAGAAAAGTAGATAGATAGGTATGTAGACATCCTTGTATATATGCATGCAGGAACAGGCCAGTAGGTAAGCAGTTATACATGCTTATATACGTGCATGCAAGTAGACAGGGAAGCACACATACATGAATGCACGCCGACTGGAAGGTAGGTAGACGTATATGTATGCAAATATGTAGGCAGACATGCATTCATATATGCATGCATGCAGGCAGTATATAACAGATGTTTATGGATATATATAAGCATTAAGGTGGTAGGCAAGCATTTGTACATATTTACATACACGCAGACCGATACGAAAAATAATAGGTATGTAAATTTCTTTTAAAATTTAATCTTCCTTATATGAATTTATTTCTTCTTTATTCTAGTACAAAACTTATGAACTATTCACTTAAAAATGAATGACACTATATTGTTTGGAAAAATTCTTCTAAGAAAGGTAGAAAGAAGAAGATTATGGGGGAAACCATGTATAATAGGTGATTAACAGAATGGAAGAAAGTTGTTTTGTTCATAAAATTTACTTAATCGCTGCGTGTGTCCCGAAATGTTTAAAATAATTTAATGAAACAATAATATTAATCATCAATGAAGACATAATATGAAAAAAAAGTACAGATTAAAAATAATCCACTTAGCATTATATTCTTTACTTAGGATTATTACTTAGTTATTGCACGTGAAATAAATCTGAATTCTGTCACAGTAAACAAGTTTAAAGCTAATGTAATTCTTAACTGAAAGATGGAAAAAAAATCGTAAACTTTTATATTTTCTTTTTTAAATCTCAAGGTATGCCATAATAATTCGCATAATAACTCAAATGTCGTAAGTTTACAGTGACTTATACGACTATGTATTTACGTTTTTTTTTTTTTTTTTTTATTTCACTCAATCTTTGGAACATATGTATCTTAAAATTTTTTTCGAACAGGACATTTTTTTCGCTCCCTTAATCATTAAATTATTTTTTCATCCTTTAATCATTAGTGATTTTTTGATTCTATTTACATTTTATATATCAATTGGAATAATTATTAAGACGTATATAGGATGAAAATGCTGAATTTACTTCTTAAAAAATCAAATAAGAAAACCCTTTAAGAGGTTTTTAATAGCAGACAGATTATTGGAAGAAAAGACAATATTTTAAAAAAATTAAGAGATAGGAGTTACATACAGGGTTATTCAAAATGATTCATCTGATTTTAAAATTGTATATTTTCATAAATAAATGACATAGAATAATAAATAACACATGAATGTAAAGAAACATATATGTTTTTTTTTACAAGTGTTTCGATATAATTTCCTTTAGTTACACGAATAATGTCATTTTGATATGTAAATTCCTGCCAAACACTTTGTAAAGTTGCAGTGGTGACTGATTGTACAGCAGCAGAAACTCTGTTTAATTCAAATAAATTTGTGGGTAATGGTAGTGATTAGACGTTATCTTTCACAAACTCCTAAAGGAAGACATCGCATGAGGCTATATGAGGTGACTAGGTGACCGGCTGCGTAAAATCATATCACCTGGTCCACTGCGGCCGATACAAGTACAAGGCGGTTCCATAAAAACTTCTGAAAGGGCTTTCGGGATATAGCTTTATGGAGGACACAAGAGGGCCATTTATTGCTCACGACCTTAAACGACTATATTTGTAGCCAATTTCTTGAAAAATCTAACACTACCTAATATTTATAAGTATCTTAGTTACAAGATACTTGAATATCGCTTTTTTTTTAAAAAGACGTCTCGAAAAATGCAAAGAAAGATAATTTTTTGAGTTAAAATAATGGAAAATTAGTATGTTTAAAAATGTTTTGATTAAAAGTTCATATTTTATGTTAATGAATTTTGTTTCTGTTTCTAGAGGAGATTCTTTTAAGAAATAGGTTTTATTTGCAGTTAAGTTATATATAAATGTATCATAAATCCAAATATTAATAATGGGGCTTGTTTTATTCTGATGAAAGTCCAGTTGATTAAGAAACGCATTTTAAGTTAACTCTTATCTTTATTAAGTGTATGTATTTTTTAGGATCAATCTTTTATTGTTTATCATTAATTTATTTTTTAATCAGAAGTATAAATTTTCTATTATGATGTATATAAGCAATAAAAGTTTATCATGAAGATGTGTAAATATAAAAATGTTTCAAAATTATTTCCTAAAAAACTATTTGATGAGCAGCTCATTGTAAAAAAGTTTATTGCATTTATAGCACCATTTATTTTGGTATTAGAAAGAGGGAAAACCATTAGGTATAGAATTTAGTGGAAGTTGAAATGAGAACACAGATAAGAAATGCAATATTATAAATGTTGCAAATTATAAATTTGTGTTTATAACAAAACAGTGAAACATAATAAATTATGTAATTAATGAAATAGTAATCAATGAAATAAATATTCTATAGAATCAATAATACATCAATCGTATATATTATCATAAATAATGACGATTGTTCATTACTCAAGTGTTAATATGTTGATTTTTATACAAATAACTTGAAATATGATATTACAAACAAGAAAAAAATTAAGGTAAGAATTTTTTACTGAAAATAATAAATATTTATTAAAACCACTATGATCATTGTGAAAAGTTATAATTCAATTTCTCTTATGAAATGGTAAAAGAAAACTCCGATTCTTCAACGATAAAAACAAAACATTTTCTAAAACAAAAAGTGATATACTCTTAAAACCACGTAATCAATTCATTTATTATTTCTTCAGATAATGATTAATTGAAACTAAAGCAGAGCAGGATTTCATCATTTTCCTCCCTATATCAGATGGTCTAATTAGCGCTAAAATTACGCGACCTACTTCCCCCAGCTAGTGATTATCAATAATTTGTTGCGTAATTTATCCGTTCCACTGTTCTATTGTTACTATCGACTGCACATAGTTATCAGGAAATGACTTTCCACCCTAGGCTGGATTATTTTCTAGCCTATTGACACGATTTATAAATACATGCCTGAATCTAGCTATATGGAATTTTAAACTTTCGTCTAATTGAAATCAACGCTAAACAGATTACCTCAAATTACATGGATCACTATATGGTAAAATAAAATCGTTGATGTATGTTATGATGTCATTTATATGCTATTTCTGGACACTTGCTTGCTTGCTCTTTAATATCGCATTTAGAAGATACAAGATCCCTATTGGCAATGGGTCGAGTAAATTTTAGCCACTGTTAAGTGAAGAGGACGATCTCTGAGCTTGAACTTCCTTCTCCATACTTCAACACTACGGAAATTGAAGAACTTCGAGCCTTGGCAGATTTAATGTGAATCAGCCTTCTAGACAACAGGTCTTTAGTAGTTTTAGGACTCAAATCCATGACTCGAAGAAACAATGCCAGTTGTGAGTTTGCGACCATAACCATTACTTTTGGAATCAGTCTTAATACAAAGTCTAAATCTCATACCACAAAATAGAGAAAATGTGTGTTGTTAGTTACTAGAAGATAAATACTAATTATTAGATTTGTGTAATAATGATATATTCTCAAGAAAATATGCTGAGTAGAAAAGCTATTTTCTTATACGTAGTACGAGAGTTATTCAGAAAGTAAAGAACGTTTTGGAATTAAAAAGAAACTGAGTACAAGAAAGAAAATTTATTATATACATCAGAAAGAGCAACTAAAATTCTACTTTTCTACATAGTCACCAAACAAATTGAGGCACTTGTTTGACGTCATAGAATTCAGAGCGGTGGACAAGCTTTGAAATTCCTTCGTCATAGAATTCTGCCGCCAATTTCAAACAACAAAGTCCGTGAAAACTTGTGGAAAACTAAGCGAAAGCTCCATTATTGTGAAACGGCGGTTTTCACGAATCTTTTCATCAACTTTAGCGATCAGTTCGTCAGTCACAATGCTAGGGCGTCCACTCTTCCCTTCATCGTGAACGTTAGTTCGGCCATTTTTAAACTGAATGCACCATTTCCGGATTGAACTTTCATTCATTACGTTGTTTCCGTACGCTTCACACACTTGCTGATAAATTTCAATAGGTCTTAGGTTTTTTGCCTACAAAAACCGTATCACAGACCGCATCTCACAACTGGCGGGATTTTCAATTGCAGTACACATTTTAAATTTGAATATCGAAAAAAAAAAGCAGCGTGGAGTTCCCGTTGTGATGGCTGAACGCCGACTGAGGTGCCGAGCAAGCAGACACCAAAATATACATGATCGGCGCGTGCCTAGAGACGTCAGACGGAAACGTTCCTTACTTTCTGAATAGCCCTAGTATCAAAATTTGCTATTTAATGACTAATGAATAAATTACTGTTATGAATGTATACATATCTCAGTTGGATTATTATGATCTGCAGGTGTGATAAGAAATTAAAATTAGTATTTAATGATTAACAAAACATGATTAATGATTAATTAAATAATTCGTCAGGAGCCTTTTATACAAGCAAAGTATATTTTGAATTAGCCTTATATTGAGAATCAATAATACTTTGAAGAATAATGTTTGAAAAAAATGCCTTAATTTTTTTTTGTTGAATGATGCATAACTTTCATTGAATAATAATTTATTACATACTTATTTAATATTTAAATTTCTAATTACGGGAGTATGACAGAATATCTAATGTGATTTTAAATTTTCTAACTTTTAAATAAAACCAATAACTTCAATTTCTTAAAAATATTTATTTAGTTTTAAAATTCTATGAACAAGAGTGAAATATAGATAAATGAATTTTCTTTTTATATGTTTATATAATTTTAATAAGTTTTTTTTTAAATTTTTAATAACATAATAAATGTAGTTGTATTATTATACTAGTTATGTTATTGAGTTAATTATATTTTTATATATGTTATGTATTTTCATAAAATTTCCATTTTTCTGTCTGATTGAATTTAAAACAGCAGGATATTTTTTCTCTACTTGTTTTCATCAAAACTATTTGCATTATCTATTCTGTCCTTTTTTCAGGAGTTTAAAACTATTTCAATATAACTTAATTCAGACAGTTTGATTTAAAATAATTTTTTTTTTCTTTTTTATATCCAGTTTATTTTTTTTAAAAAAATGATTAATGAGTTCTTGCATAAACATTTATTACAGATTTCAATAGCATTAGTGATTTTAGTATATTTGTAAATTCGATAATTCTGACCATGTTTTCTGAATGAAAATTGATAAAAATTACAAATTTTTTGTGTATATTTCTTGAACATCCATTCTTTTATTTATCAGTTTCTTTCTTTTTCCCCTCCGTTTGCGAATATGTACATACGTCCAGTAAATACGTTCTCATTGTTCATAAATTTGTTCATTTAATAAGGACTTTTTGGTTTATTGAACATTTATTGTTTTTATGTCATCTAATGAAGTGCCTACTGAAGAGTTATTTGCTAATGACTCACCTGACATGATAAATGTTTCCTTACTTTGTTCGTCTTTTTTCTTCAAAAACATTTATACATTAATTTTTTAAATTATCTAATTTACGCTTCATTGTATAACCTTCATCTTTCTTATGTAAACTTTTCTGTTACTTTCGTTTTCAGTTCCTAATAAAATCAAGAGTGGAGTTCCTCACAGTGGAATGTCATGTAAGTTACACGAAGATAAATATTTTTATTAGTTCGTGAGCTAACTATTCCTTTTGAAGAAAATATTCTGAGCAGGAAAGATATATCCTTATACATAAAGTCAAAATTTGTGGTTTAATGACCTTAACTAATAAATTAGCGAAAGGAATGTATACATATTTCTGTTGAATTATTATTGTCTGCATGATAAGAAATTAAAATTAGTATTTAGTATTTAACAAAACATGATTAATGATAATTAAATAATTTGCTTGAAGCCTTTCAGAAACGCAAAATATGTTTGGGATTAACCTTATATTCAAAATCAATGATATTTTGATGAATAATGTTTGATTTAAGGAAATAAAAATTGCTTCAATGTTTTAAAGTTATTTATTTAATTTGAAGCATATAAACCAAAGTAAAGAAGACAAACGAATCTTTTTTGTTGATATGTTTATATCAGTTATAAATTTTCATTAATTAAATAATGTAATAAATGAGTGTAGTTGAATTCATATGCTAGTTAAGTTATTACGTTAATTATAGTTTTATAAGTTATGCAGTTTCGTAAAATTTTCCTATATATATATATATATGTCTTATTGAGTTTAAATAAGAAGAATATTTTTCGCTGCGTGTAGTAATTCTCATTTAATGTGCCTAATATAATTCTGCGTGTAATAATTCAAAAGTAATACTTATGCAAACAGCATGACAATTATTTTCTTCATTTATTTGATACTTTTTTCAAGAGAGCTTAAAATATTCAAATATAACAATATGCAACACAGTTTAGTAAAAAATAAAATAAAAATATTTCCTTTTTAAATCCAGTTCATTTTTTGTAAAAACATTTATGAGTTCTCATATAAACATTTATAAAAGTTTTCAATTGCATTAAATTTTTTACTCCATTTTTTTAAGTAAACATAAGTCGCTAATTTCATTCGACAATAAAAATAAAGCCATGAGATGGAAATAATTGAGATTTAGATAGCTGTCTGGGGAGTTATGTTGCTTACTAAAAATAAATCATTTTTGATGCTACGAGCGCCATCTCTTAGATTTTTAAGGACTTATTGAACACCCTCATAATATTAAAATGTCTAAATATTTACTAAGAAAAACAAAGCTCTATTTATGCAGTACTTTTAAGCTAACCGTGTTTCTCGTTTTGTAATGATGAAATTATGGAAAGGGTCAAAGTTAGGATAATTTGAGTTACTCTTCACTTTTCTCTATTTTTTCCTTTCTATATTGAAAAGCATGTTTAATATCAAATTATATCGAAACGAGTACAATATCAGTTTTTATTTCTATGGTTCCACACAGAATCATTTTTGAAGAAAACAATCTATTGAGGTATTTGAAATGTTTATCTCGAAATTAGTATCAATGGCACCAGACCCCAAGAATACTACATTTGAGTGATATAACACCAAAATTTATAAATAAAAAGTCGTAGGACAAAATATTATTTTCAGCTATAAGTTTTGATACGTACGCTTTCATGTACAGTCTCTCAGAAAGAAATCAGAAAAAGGTGTTTGAAACATTGCTGAAATTTTATTATTTAACTCATAATAGTTGATTTCAAAACACATGGAAAAAGCTTTCAAATGATTTCGTTAGAATCACAGTAGTTAAAGTCATTTTTATCTTACGTATTTATTTATTTTCTTATGTTGTATTCATATTGTTATGTAATCGTATCAACTTTTTAAAACTTCAAAAAATTTCATTTATTTCATAGAACATAGTCATTTCTCTTAATAAACTTTTTATTAGTATTTTATTTCACATAATTTATTTAATTAAGGTAATATCAAAGAATAGCAATAAAAAGATAAAGAATAAAATATTTAGCTATAGTTAAATACTTACAGTTAAATCTCAGGACGATGCTATATCTATTTTCGTTTCAATTAAGGAAAATGCAGAAAAGTGTTCCTTAAAAGATTATTTTGATTTTGTTCAAAGAATTATATAGGAATATTTAGTTGTCTATTTTTTCTTCCTTAATTAGGAAAATGGAAGTATAATATAATATTTTAATTCTTAAAAATTTCTTTTTAGAATAAGCAAGAAAAAAAGAACCAATATCCCCTTAAATTTTTTTTCTTACTTAATCTTTAAAATTTCTATTATTATTCTCAATTTCTATTATTCTCTTCATAATTTTACATTATCACGATATATTATTAAAAAAATAAAGCTGCATTTAAAATGAATATTTAAATTTAAAATTTTCTGCATTACATGATTCTAAGCGCATTTACTTGTAGAGTTATGAAAACAGAGTCAAAGTTATTTAAAATTGTAAATTGTAACGGTTTGAAATATATATGTTTAAAAATTCATACAAACACTTAAATGTTGTATGAAATAAAATGGGCTACGTTAGTCTTTACATTACTAAACGATTAATGAGGGTATAAGTGTATTTAGACACCTAAAGCTCTAAAATGTTTCTTATTTCAATTAATTAAACCAATTGAAGATTTTGTTTTCCTATATTGAAATGTTTTGATGTAAAATAAAAGGTATCGACACAGATTAAAATGCAATGAGCTGGAAGAGTTCTTTTGAATTTCAGTATTATATTTTGTATTTTATTATTGTATTAATTTGAATATTATAATGTCTCTGATATATATATATATATATATATATATATATATATATATATATATATACTTACTAAGAATAAAGTTTTATAAAAAGAAGTGTGATATTCTTATGATAATTTTCAATGCTTCAATTTAATTATAATCAACTTTTGTTTAGTAGAAAAATATTATATAATCCTGTTAAAGTTGTTTCTTCTTAAAATTTACAATTCTGGGGGTCACATTTATATTGGTTGATAAACTTATTATAGTTTTTATCTGTTTTATTTGCTGTACTTCTTTTTGAGAGTCAACGTTCTTTTCCTATTACGCAAATATGTTAAGAATAAAACAAAACTGCATTATCTAATTTAGTATCAAATGCGTTTTTAGGTGTTGTAGAAAAGAGGGACTAAAGTTCTGAGGAGACATAATCGCACCTGTGTTCTAAAAGTTAATGTATCACCAATTATTGTAATTGACTTGAAATTTAAATTGAGTGTATTTTCCTAGCCTTTTGAAAATTTATTTGCGATTCGAATTTGTTTTTCACCCTTATTAAGTTAATTATTTTTCTATCAACCTAAATTCGAGGCCTTCTTTTGATATGCCTCTGTAAATGAGAAGTAAGAAAGAACTGTCCAGAGATTTTTATTTTTTTAGGACTTATGCAATTTTAAAAAGCTAGCCTCCCACGATGCACTTTCAACATTTTCTTACAATTTACTGCATTTCTTTATTTATTAAAAAGCTCTTAGAATTCTAAAGATATAATAAAATAACTTATTGAAATCAACCTCCTCCCCTATAAAAATAATTTTTTATTTACATTTTCACTATTTAGTTTTACCGAACATTTATTTTTTGGTTAAATAAATGTTCTTTAATAAGATCTTAAAGATCAAAATTGTACAATCTTAAAAAGCATTCATATTAACCTCGATATTAGAATAATCTTTCTCTAACCCTCTTTCAGTAGCGAACAACCATTAATGTCAATAATAAAACTCGATTACTTTTGGGCTCATTAACTAAGCCTTGATAGAAGACACACTCACACCTCCACCTCCACTTAGGAAAGAATAGATCGAACTTTGAGATTACTTCCAATATCAGTTTCGCCAAGCTACATTTATTTTCTCAACAAAAATCAGTATAAAATATTTGTTATGATACCCTTTTGATCTTCAGAGTATTTTTTTGCCAAAAGTTGAAAACAAAGTTGATTATTTCTTTTGAATACATCAAAGAGTATTTTGTTGTTGGAAGAAGATTCATCCATTTTAGCTATTATTACGCCAAGAAAAAATGGAAATGAAATTTATGAAGCCGATAATGGTATTATAGTTCATTTGAAGAAGGTACTAAGATTTAATGTAGTCAGAGCAGATTTCCTTCATTCTAATCTAAAGTATTTTATTTTTCGATTCAAGATAAAATTTAAAATACATCTCGTATTAATAAATCCTTTTCTGGGTAATCTTTTTTGAAGGAGGGGAGGGGTGAAGAAAATTGGATGCTTTTAAGAACAATATCATAAAGCAGAGCTTAGTAATTTTATTTATAATTTTATAATGGTCTTAATTTTTGAGTGATATAATACTGAATTGCCACAAATTTTTAAAATTAACTAAAACCGACAAAAGGGTTTGACTGATTTGATTGGAATGATCATAATAAGGAATATTTTCCTTTTTTCATATGCATTTTGAATAATAAATGTATTTTCTTAATATATAAAATCGAAAAAATTTCTTTTAAAAAGTATAAATATATTTTAAAAGAAGACGGAATTTAACTTTTAAATCTAAACAGTTAAACAATGCATATGGAAAAGAAAAACAGTGTATATAAACAAGATAATTATTTAAAGAATAAATATATAAAAAATCCCATTTGCTTAGAAACTGATGTAATTTGAGGCTTCTTTATCGAGAAATCACTAATTGAGGTACTTTTAATCATTTAAAATATCTTTCGTCATACACAATCTGGATTAGCCAAGAAAGTCATACGAAAATGAAAACTATAACTGAAATTTGAACTAAAACTTCACAGAATCTTGAGGCTATTTAATGAGATATTTTGTTTTGTCTTCACTTGAATAATTTTATATGGGAAAATAGATGTTTCGCTTAATTTTATAACTTATAATTATGTTTTTAAAAATAATATTGATGTAAACTTTTTTTTATAAATGTGAGAAATTGAATTTTATTTTTAATAGTTTAAAAACAATGTTATCAAAGTAAAGGATTTCTATAATTTTGTGTTAAACAGTACCAAAATGAACCGGATTTGAAATTTTATATCCTGTCTAATCTATTAATAAACATATTTATGATTTTTGTTTTGAAAGATCTCAGTTTACAGGGTTTTTTGAAACTCATGGATGAAAACATAAATGTCTAAAGAAGAAAATCTTGCAATAAAATGCGCAGGTGGAGGAGCAAGTGATGTACCACTAGGCGACGCTGTATACGAAAGCATAAATTGCGAGTTTTTTTACACTTAAAGGTTATTTCTGCTGTGGATTTCAGGATGCATGGCTATGCACAGTAATCAGGAAAGGGACATAAACTGAAAAATCTTGAAGGCGGCCCGTGGTTTCATTAATTGTAGGATGTTTCGTAACTCACGGGCAAACATTTAAGGTGTGATAGAAAACATCTGAACAAGGAATTTGCAACCTACAATGTATAGGTGGAGAGTACGTATGCCTCTTTAATTTCTCAGTAGAAATGATGATGCATACAAAAATTCACTCTATATGCTTTCTATTGCAGCTCCATCTTGTGTTTCACTACTTACTCTCCGACTATGTATCGTAAAAATTGCTTGTTTATACATTTTCTATCACACCTTAAATGTTTGAAAATGAGTTTCGAAACACCCAGTATTTATTTTTTTGTTTACAAGAATTTAGTTGCATGAATTCAAAACTAATATTAAATCCATTTTTCAGCATAAATAACTAAAAGCACTAAAGTAAACGTCAGTTTTATAAAAACGCAAGTAATGTTTCTTGATGTATTACCTAAATATAATTCTTTTTTTTTCTCAGTATATTGACTATCAGTTAAAACTTATTATAGTTCCCAGGTTAGATCAATTATTTTATAACATCGCACTATTCTCTATACATTTAATCATATTCCACAAAGTTTCAATTAAAGCACAAAAATGCATCTGCATTTATCCTCCCTCCATTACCAACCAACACTCACTGATGAGACAATTATTCTATTTGCGATATGTGTTGATTCCACAATTACTATTGGTGATTACTATGGGATATATTGGTGATAAATTATCATCCGAGAAAGCTGCAATTAGAAGAGCTATGGGTAATTGATCCATCCATTTGGGAATAGTCTTAAGTTAATGTTTCAGCAGAAAGATCTAATGAAGGAGGTCACGGTAGCTTCAGATATGTGGTTTCCAAGTAATATTAAACTCAATTTAGAAATAATTTCTAAGTGCAAATTAATAAAGCTAAACACTCTAAGTAAAATATTTCAGTTAAAATATCTTTTTATACATATATTTCTTTTACATAAAGATATATTTTCTTTTCTTTTTTTCTTTTATTTGTTTTTATTTTATTACTATATTTTTATTACATTCCAGTTTCTGAAATACTTTTTTCCTCTTTTCTTTCTTATTTTTGTTTTTGTATTATATTTATATAGCTTTAGATTAAAAATTTTTAAAATATTCTTGTAATACATTTCTTATAGGTATTCTAGTTTTTATGTGTATGTTATTTTTATATTTATAGTTTAAGATATTTAGTTTTTATGTTGTCATACTTTTTAATTTATATATTGCATTATTCTTGGATGTAAAGTTTTTAAGAATTTAAATTATTTTTATATATAAATTCATTTAATTTTCTTGATCTTTCGAGGTCTTACATACTTTTGATGTAATGGATTTCTAAGATCCAAAAAGTATCCGTATTAGGATTCGGAAATGGGAATGTTCATAATTAGGAGTTCACAGACATCATCCTTGATAATAATATGACGTCAACTGACCTCTGTAGCTTGATGTGGCAGAAATGAAATTTGATTTGGCTGTAAATGGTTTGGTTTGATTTGATTAACGTCATACTAGAAGCAACATGAGGGCTATTGGCAAAGGATCTCATGACTTTGAATCTCGGTAAAGAAACGAGGACGTCACCCGAGTAGACTTATCCTTCTCCAAACTTTCACTCCATACCAACGGGAGGACTTTAAACTCGACTCGACAGATTTAACTTGCATTGGTCTCGTTACACGAAAGGACTTTAGGGGTATCAGAGCTCAAATCTACGACTCGGCCAAACATGAGTCCACGACTGTGATTACTTGGATACCATGGCCACGTAACCTTTATGAAAAAGGAGACTTCCTTCCAGGGCTTTCTCAGAAGATATAATTGAACCGTCCTGTGTATCAGGTAGAAAGCATAAAGAATAACACATCTATCAATAACTCCCGAGACTAACCCAGAGATGGCGCTCGTAGTACACCAGTAACCAGTCTTTCTAGAGTACTAACCTTTGCTTGAAACGTGTCAAAATTTTAAGTCGATCGGACCAGAAACAGCTGAGTTATCGAGGTTGGAGTAAAGTCGTTTTGTAGTTTGTTTAAAAAATGGAAAAAACCGAGTTTCTCTCGTGTTCTGATAAAACATTGTTTTTTAATGGGTAAAAACACCGTGCAAGCGAAGCAATGGATTGAAAAATGTTACCCGGACTCTTGTCCATCAAAAGCAACGATTTGTCGGTGGTTTGCCGAGTTTAAACGTGGTCGTACCGACACAAATGACGCGGAACGCTCGGGTAGACCTGTGGAAGCCGTTACACCGGAAAATGTGAGTGAAGTGACAAAAATTATAATGAAAGATCGTAAAGTGAAGCTCCGTGAGATTGCTGAGATGACACAGATATCATATGGAAGTGTCTTCACTGAAAAAGGTTTTTTGAAGTGAAGTGAAAAAGGTTTTCTCCAAGTGGGTGCCGCGATTGCTTTCGATGGAACAAAAACAGCAACGAGTCGATGATTCAGAAAGCTGTTTATCGCTATTTACTCGCAACAAAAAAGATTTCTTGCGGAAAAAAAAAAAGCGGTGGAACGATTGTATCACCCTAAAAGGTGATTAACAAAAGGTGTTATGTTGATGAATAAAAAAAAATTTTGCAAAAAAAATGTTGTTTTCAATGTTAGACTCGGGAGTTATTGATCGATGTGTTATGTAGTGCATGTAATGTCTTATGTGTTAATGCGATGTTGTAATTTCGTGATTTGATTCGCTATGTTTAGTGACTGTGTGGAATTTTTATTTGTGCTGTTGTATATTTTCGTGTATGTGTTAATTGCTTTATGCTAAAAATAAATATGGTGTATTTGCTAGAGATTATTAGAGTTAGTTTGAATGTGCTCGGAAAGAACTTGCTTTTTAATTGCATGGACCTTTCTACATTTGAAAGCCAATCAGTCACGTAACTATATGCCATTTTCACTCTAAGATATAAATTACAAAAATCAATTTAGCATAAAAGGGTAATATACAAATTATGGAACTTATTGGCCATAGAAAAAAAATTATTGATTTTAAGAGAAATGAGAAATTTTAAAAACAGACTGTGTTTGTACTCTGAAATACGAAAATTCAAGTAAATATTTCTTACTTGTCAATAAAAAACGGCCACTCAAAGAACGCTTCATAGAGTATCTATTTCAAAGACAAAACTAAAATTCTAGTGTTTTCATTATTTACTTATCAGTTGTAGAAACAGTTTTAGTACAGAATTCATTTAAACACATGCTACATTTTCTACTAACAAATGATACGTAAGGAAAATACAAATTAATACACGAAACATTTTTTAAGATATTAATATTTTGGATATTATTAATAGCACTTTCTGTTTTTGAGTCATAAGTTATAACAATTTTCTGTTTATGCTATTAAGTCAGAATATGATATTAAAAATAGGACATTTCTCAATGTACACAAAATATGTTTAACTGTATTTCCATATTTAAATATTAGGGGAAGACAGCTTTAATTCTTTCTCTTTAACAACATACTATAAAGTACAAGTGTTAATTATACAAACACTTTTCTTAGAAATCTTTCAAGGATTTTAGATTTGTAAGCATAAAAATGACCAGAAAATTTTTTGATCTAGTAAGTTTTGTCTTAAAAAGCATTGATAATTATGAAAATCAAAATGGCTACTAACCAAAGTCTTTGTATAATGCGTCTCCGATAATAATGTAGATATACGTAAAATATACATCATAACCCTCTTCCCTGAATATATCATAGCTAAGAATTAAATGCTTTCTTAAAATTTGAAAGTGAATGTCGTTATAATAAAGAAAAGTGATATTTTTAAGGTAAATTTTATATCCCTTATCAACACTATCCGAGAAAGAATTTAAGGCTATTATGTATAAAGACTAATTTCATAATTTTGAAATTTTTTCTAATATTTTGTGTTATTGAGAAAAAATATTTGTTTGCAGAATCTTTTGAAGCGTTTACATTGCGGCTGATTAATCATAGTTGATGTTTATCTTTAGACTTTTCATAGAATCTTTAAATTTCCTCTCCGGGAAATTGTAAATGTATGCCACAGAATGAATTTTTAAATTTCATATTGTGAAGAAGTAGTTTTTATATAAAAATGCTTAAATAATTATAATATTTACATTAAAATAATTATTACAAAGGTAATTATTTATATAAAAGTAAGTTTTATTTTTGTATTATAAAATGTTTCAATATCATTATTCCATTCTTTAAAAATTCAACATTTGTAGTCTTCCGATTACTGTCTACATTTCGTTTGTTACTATATTTTTAAAAGAAAAGTAAAAACGAAGAAATTTCAAAAAAAAAAATCCCCTCCTTATTATAAATATAAATATTACTGCCCTTAAATAAAAATAAGAGAAAATAAATATTTTTTATAAAAATGTATTCTTAATAGTTGTTAAAATATTCATGATAAAAATCAATTTCAAACTTTTCATTGGAAAAATCAGAATATTTCTTTTAATTTAACCTGAAAACGGATATTGACAGATCTTAGTTCATTGACGCATTAAAGCATTAATAATAAAGGCAAAGCAAATACTTTAAGAATAAACAAATTGCTTAAAGACATTTTTTTTTTATATATTCCTTTTGATTATAGAAGGTACAAGTATATTGATGCAAATAACTTATATATATATAGTGATCAAGGGTACAGATATTGTATCCGAAATATAGATATTAATAGACAAAATAAATTCTTTCTGTTCTCGAATTTAACTACATATTTCGAAAAGTTCTTGACAGAGTGTTTTTAAATATTACATCTATTTTATGTTGTTCTAAGATTGACATGTTGTTGAAAACTGACGGCGTATTCTATCTTTAAACATCGTATTAATGCTCTTCTGAATTCGAAATATTTCTTTTAAGGGAAAAAACACTTTCTCTTCTATTTGCATATAGACAACTAGCAACGCGTGGCAAATATTGAAGGATTTTGAATTTTTACAGAAGAAAATACGGAGAATTCTTGAAAAAAAAATCGTTTTTCTTTATGTATTGCTCAAAACGTTTGTAGCGTAAACCATTTCCTTGACTATTTTTATATGTAAAAAAGCAAAATATCGAAAAATAGATGCAGAGAAAGAGAGGAAAAATATTAATTTACTAAAATAAAATTTTTCTCCTGCTGAGCAGATACCCAAATTCTGATAAAAAATAAAAAGAAATTTATCGTCTGGAAACTATTTCAGTAAACGATTTTCTTCCTTCACATTTCAGAATAAATTCACTTATGAGATTGAATTTGTTGATTATTTATTTTAAATGTTCATGTAATTTCATGGCATTTTGTGTTTCAAATAAACGTAACTCTTATAACAATGTAATATACGTAAAATATATATTAAAAACCTTTTCCCAGAAAATATTATAGCTAAGAATTTAATTCTGTATTAAAATTTGAAAAGGAATGTTATAATAAAGAAAAGTGAAAATTTTAAGGTAAATTTTATATTCATTACTAACACTATCTGAGAAAGAATTTTCGGCTACATTAAGAATATAAAGACTGTTTTCATAATTTTGAATTTTTTTTCTAATGTTTCCTGTTAGTGTTAAAAATACTTTGTTCCTAGAGTCTTTTGAGGTGTTTGCGTTGAGACTTCTTAATCATAGTTGTTTATCTTTGAAAGGCTTTCCATGGAATCTTTGACTTTCCCGTTCGAAAAACTGTAAATGGAATCTCTAACAGAATGAATCTCTAAATTTCAGACTGTAAAAAAGTAGTTTTTATATAAAAACTCAAAAACTTATTAGGATTTTTACATAAAAATAATAATTACAAAGATGGAATATTTACATAAAAGTAAGCTTTATTTTTAATATTTCTTTAATTTTTCTTATTTAATATTTTTAATATTTCTTTAATATTTAAGCAAAATATTTCTTTATTATTATTTCATTTTTTGAAAATTCGACATTTATTACCCTTCGATAACTATCTACAATTCTTTTGTCACTTTATGCTTCAAAGAAAAGTGAAAACGAATTATTTATTTTTTTTAAAAAGAACTTATTAGTAATATAAATATCATTTTCTTTAATTAAAAAAGAAAAAAAATCTTTTATTCATTTATCTACTTTCAATAGTTGTCAAAATGTTCATGATAAAAATCAACTTCAAACTTTTCAACTAAAAATTCAGGACATTCCTTCTATTAGAACCTGAAAACGGATATTAATAGATCTTTTTTCATAGATCATTAAAACATTTATTATGGTAGCAAATAAATAAGGACAGGGCCTAAAGATTCCTTAATCAAATTTTGAAAAAAAGGAATGATATTGTAAATGAAGATATCTGTCCAAGTTCTTTCTTTTAGGATATATGATACAACATCTATTCAGTATATAACATTGGTGTAATTCGAGCTAATATAAATTAATATAGACAATAATTTAAAAGATAAGAGAAAAAAAAATAAAGATGATTTGATTTTTTTATTAAGTCGTTCTCTTTTTATTACGTTAAAGAATAGAAAAGAATTTTCAGAACAGTTTTTAGATAATTCTTTTTTGATGTATTGTTTATTAATGTTGCACTTAGAAGTAGTATAAGACTAGTTCAGACAGACATCGTATTTTGAATTTAGGTCAAGTCCCGAGGATGAAACTTGAGATGATATCTCTCTCCAAACTTCGACATCATATCAAAGAGAGGAATCGAAGCTTTGACAGATCATCATTATATCCAGGACTTGACAGAAACAATGCCAGTCGCAAGTTCGCAACCACTTTTTAGATTGAAATAAATAAAGAAATATTAACACTAGACAGTGAGAATCTAAATCATATTTGCACGTGTCCTACTGTATCGCTTGAAATTTAGAAATACTATAGATAATGTACAGTTTTTGAATACAACATGTAGAGTTAAAAATTCTTGTACACTTATAGCTCATGAAACCAAATGTAGAACACATATTATATACATAAAATTGAATTAAAAAAAATTGTAAGGACTTGGCTTTTGCAAGAAAAAAATTATTTTTAATACACATGGAATATGATGTCTTATATGTATTAAAAGAGAATTCAGAATATAAAAAGCATATTTTCTTTCTATAAGAAAGTGCTTATAAAATGATTTATATGCTTTAGCAATAGAGAGAATTCAATACTAATCTTCATGCTAATAGTCATTCTTTATTCAAAATATTTTGTTTTCATGTATTATATCAAAATTTCTGAAAGAAAAATGTATTATGATATTCTGTTCAAAACTGTGTGAAATAAATAATATTAACAGGCGTAAGGCATAATATACAAGTAAAAATCAGTCTACTGCAACATTTGTGTGGAAAATGACAAAATCTGTCAGTAAACTTGAATATTTTGCTTGAATTTTATTATAGAAAAATTTCCTCTTTTCTAACTTGGAAAATGTCAAGAGTTATTGGAAACCAGAAGTAAGGTTATGTCACTTCACTTTCAAAAACCTAAACATAGCATTTTTTACCTGTTATGAAATTTGATAAAGATATTGTTACTTTTACTCTTTATAAGAAAAAAGTAAAAATGGAATGAAAAGAGATATTTGCTCAAACATAAAAATTCAAAAAAATTATGAAAGCTTTTGTTAGTCCATGCTCAATTTTACTTCAACTGATATTTTGGTTTTATTTTACGGCAATTGACACTGGAGCCTTAATTACTGTTCAAGTCATGATGAATTCAATTAAATGCATAGAAATATTATGGCATAACATTGTTTCCTGTATGAAAACCTTTAACGTAACATTTCAACATGACTTGAAACAATTCAAAACCAGTAAAGACTTTTATGCTGGAAAATCAAATTAAACTACTTAATTGCCCTAGAAATTCACCAGACCTAAATCCCATTTAGAACTTGGGGAATATTGTGAAATGCTAAAACGTCTTCAAGAGTT